>JADBJO010003266.1:0-15000 GCA_016801955.1 Conus betulinus
AACATTGAGAAAGTCAGTTACTATAGCCTAATTGTCACCACATAAACACTGAGAAAAGTCCAACGTGGTCAAAGATTTTGAAGAAAATGTCTGCATGGTGGACCCCTTCACCTGGCAAGACGGACAGAAGCACGCTGTATACTGTGCCCTGGGAAACTTAAAGGCAGTTGTTACTTCTTTTGATTCTCCTATCAATCGTACAAATGCATAATCATTGTTTGTGCAACTCCTGATTTGTGAGATACTGCTGAAACAATGGCCCTGTTCCGCCCATATTTCTCCATTGGTATTCTCTTCATTAATCGTGGTCTTTCAGTATGACTTTAATCTGTTCCATTTGAGCCTAGAACTTGCGACGTGGGTGGCATAGTCATATGTTTATTTTTCTTTTGAGAATGTGACGCCTTACATATTTCCTAGCATTTCTATTGAGAACGGGGTTTTTTCCTTTAAATGAGCTTTGAGCGCTTGTGAAACAAACTGAGTTTTCATCCTTTTATATTATGCACGGGCTTATGTCGTGTGTGTGCTGCTGTCTCTGAGGCATAGCTAGAGAGAGAGAGAGAGAGAGAGAGAGAGAGAGAGAGAGAGAGAGAGAGAGAGAGAGAGAGAGAGAGACGTTTTGAAACGCACGTCAGAAGCATGACTTGATCGGTCTTTGATTAACAATTGTATTTATCAATGATTTCATTTATTTATTTATTACTGATTTATTTATTCATTTATCTATTTATGTCTTTATTTGTTTGTTTAGTTATTTAATTACCTAGTCATTCATTTCTGCATTTATTCAATATTCAAGTATTTATTTCATTATTCATATTCATTTATTGTGTACTGTTTAGATTAACATTTTCTTTGCTTCACAAGTTGTGATGTTAGTATCTTTATCACCCTCTGTTCTTGTGCCTGTCCTCGTCGCTGTGTGGCCACAGTCCACAGGTAGAGAAGTGGGTTGAGAGCAGAGTTGAGAGGTAGCAGGAATACAACTAAGGTGTCATTGAGTTTGCTGAATCCAATGACATGGTGTGAAGACATCATTGTCACTAATCCGAAGCAGAACCAGCACACAGCATCTGTCATCGCCACTTTGCCTATTATGTGGGCTGAGGAATAATAGGGTCTCTTTGCAGATTCCAGTGTTATTCTGTATTTAGGTGTTTGCCTGTAGATAGCAGTCTGACCAGCAACAATCATTACAGATAAAACACAGTTTGCTGTTACAGTAACTGTGAACCATCTGAAACTTTGGTTTGATTCGTCTTGATCAAATAATGCTAGACGGCACAACCCAGACTGTCCACATAGGCCCCAGTGTGACAATCCAGGAAAAAATGGTATGGTATGAACGACAACAAGAGTCCGACAATCCATGCAGATGTACAAGCTACTACAGTTATCTTGTCATGATAATGTAACGACTGCTCCATAATGCAAAGTGTAGATATATGATCTAAAACGATGAGCCAAATGATCAAAATGGACACTTCACTAGATAAAACAGATATGAAGGCAGTCACCTTGCAAGTCATACTGCTAGTCCAGGATTTTTCAGTTTGGATGTACATTCCGTGAAACAAGGCATCTGACACAAGGCCAATGCTGACATGAATTCCCATTAGAATATTGGCAAACTGAAGATGAGAGATGGCAGTCACAAAGCTGCTTCCAACCATGCTACAGGTTAAAAACAATATCATACAACAAAGCAAATTGCCTAAAATGGCACATAAACTGATCAACCAGAAGAAAGCCTTGTACATCTGTGTTGGTATCAGTGTTGTACATGAAGGAAGTATAGTGTTAGGTGCAAAACAATTCAACTTGTCTAACCCTTTGGGCAGTATATTTTCACAGCAAAATCTGTAGTTTGATGAGAAAATCTTGTTTAAATGTGTTGACCCAGAATACACGTCAAACGGAAAATATGCCACTGGGTTGCCCTGTATGTCCAATTCAGTTAGTAGTGGAATGTTCTTGAAACCAACGGATCCAATGACTCGGATGGCAGAAAAAGAAACATTCAAATACTGTGCACGAGGAAGATATGCACATACAATATTGTTCACTGTCGTTAAACGTGTATTTGAAGTATCAACTTGCCTCAAGGCAAAGTGAATGGTTTTGACATTTGTAATTGTTACTTCGCTCAGAGGGTTGTGTTTCAGTTGCAAACTGTGTAAATTAGGTAACAGAAAGAAAACACTTGCATCGACAGTTCTCAATTGATTGTTTGCAAGATCTATGAACTGCAAATTTTCAAGCGTTATATGTGAAATATTAACCAGAGAGCAGTAAGACAAATGCAGGCGGACAAGGTATGATATCTTGGTAAAATCACTCGGTGACATCAGCGAACCTGTGGCGTCAACGTATCGAAGATGAAGAAAACGGTCAACAGGGAAAGGATGACTGCACATGAAGGAGTGACCTTGGCACAGACAGCCTGGAGGACAGGTCCTGTCACACATCAGTTCATCATCCCGCTGTGGACACTGACCCCACCCATCACACAGATTGTCTCTATGCACACACGCTCTGGAAGCTCGACAGTGATAGAATCCAGGACATGTCAATCGCTCACAGTCTTGTTCATCCTCTCCATAAGTACAGTCTGAATATCCATTGCATCGAGTGTAGATAGGAAGACAGTTGAACAGCTCAGCAGTACAGCGGTAATGGCTGTCAGGACAAGATTCGTCAGTTGTCATCACCTCCTGAGTGAAATATCCAGTGCCATCCAGGTTGATATAAAATCGTCCTGTCTTGTCTCCATCACTGGCCTTACTGCAGTAGGGACATGGGTTGCTCTTATCTTCAGCACAGTTTTGTCTCATCTGAATCATCCACACAGTCTGAAAAGTCGTTGCACCGTTGACTATGTAGCACATACTGACCATTGGTACACAGAAATCCATGATGTGGATGATGCTCACAGAATGACTCGTCACTGTTGTCTGAACAGTCTTGACGGAAGTCACACGCTAATGTGAACTGTACGGTTGTGACGTCATCATTACACCTGAACATGGCGTAAGTGAAGAATGTGATTCCCCCAGGAAAGAGTTCCTTAGACGTCTGCTGATCAGTCACGTTCGGCACCGTGCAGAACAGTGAAACTCTTGGATTCCCACAGTGGCTGTGAACGTCACATGACAAAAAATGCGTGTGTGATGTGGTTGTTTGGACACAGAAACAAAAACTGTGACGTATCTGTTAATCTGTTTTGGAGTGACTGTTTGCGTATTAGTGCGATGTCTGAAGAACACTCCATGACTGACGGCGATTTTATTTCGCACAGTGCACGTGCGTAAGCTATTGATATTACAAACTCTTGGTAAAACAGCAATTGATTCAAAAACATACTGCTTCAAGATTCTTGAGGGAACATATATACCTTTTACAACAGGTGGTTTGTATAGTAGATCAAAGTATTATCTGACCATTTGCGAAACCTGCTGTACCAAAACAGTTGTTTGATCCAACCTGTGGTGTAACCAAAAGCTGTGTTTTCGGACATGAAAAACTTTGAAGAATATAAAGAGAGTCCCTCTGTTCCCTCTTGTTTTAATTGAAGCCAGTATCCCCCAATTGTTTGACATTCATAAGAAAGCAGCGCCAAAGGTATACGTAATTCCGACGTGACTAATTTAAAACATTTATTACGTGAAGCCACCATTCCCTGACATCCAGGACTGCTAAAAGGACAGTGTTCTGTGTTCATCTCGTCCATCTTCACACTCTGGTTTTTGGTTGCAGTAAAAGTGGCTGTGAAATTTAGAATAATGATTTACTGAGCAGTTAAAGACACCGCTGGACAGTTTTTGCGCTGATCTGATCATTCTCAGGTAATACTGCAAAATAAATGCTCAGACCAGCTCGATCACAGGGAAAAGTTACTCGTAGGTATGATGTATCAATGACAAAAGCTGGTGAAAAACAGTCCATACATACACGTGCAACACGCGGCTGAGATGTGTTGGGTGTTGTGTATATCAGTTTCAGTTTTGATTTCCGATCCTCAGAACAGTATTCAGGCCACTGTGCTCGATGGATACTAATGATAACGACATGTCGGTCAGGTACTTTTAAATCACTTTCGCAATTCATATCAACATGATCAGGTAGCATTGGTGCTGTAACATACCACGAACCATCAGATATGTATTTGTAATTACATTGATGTCTCGTTCTGGTTTGATATCAATATGAACGAATGATTTGTTCATGGTTAAAACTTGCATACAACGCGTTGTGGAATACACAAAGAGATCGTCAAAGAAATATGTATTGCAACGTAAAGACGCAACCGATGATTTTCCCTCCACATACCATGGTAACCCTTCACCATATTCCACTAATTCTGTGTAGAACACGCCTGACTCACACCAGAATGAACTTAAATGTATATGTGCAAGTGGGTGCATACCGGGTGGAACGTTTACTTGCACCTGACAAAACGTGGTGAATGCATCACACATCCCATGAACTATACTTTGGTGAACTTCAAATGACATTGGGAAGTTTACATTGTGGCAATCTGTTGTGTTGATCTCCAGAGTTGTAAAATTAACGTTGTTTGGTTTATGAAGAATGTTGCACCCGGGCATATGTCTGTAATCTTTATTAGATCTGTTTAACGTTAGTTTTGATGTGATCTTACTCTTCTGGCCAATCGTATCCGTACAAAAACAGATCAACTCACACACACACACACACACACACACACACACACACACACACACACACACACACACGTACACGTACACGTACACATACACACGCCCAACGATACTTGCTACCATGTATACATCCGCACACTTGTGTCCACACATTTAAAGCAGGCATTACACAGACCAGACCTGCAGGGAGCTCGTCAACAGCAGCCAAAACCATCTCACTGACCACATGCCAACAGAAATCATGTGACGCTTCAGTCTGCATGAGGCATAGTGTCAGACCCTTGCTCATGCAACGTCGACAGACAACCAGTCAAACAAAACAGAATTCCCTCTATTAATTAACAAGTAAATCTGTACACTATTCACATACGACTTCTTTCTAGCTTTTCACAAACATTAATAATACATTCTTTTCAAAGAAACATTGACAGGTTCTCACAAACTAAAACTTTTTATCTGTAGGCTCGCACCCACAGCGCTGCACGCGCACACACACACACACACACACACACACCACACACACACACACACACACACACACACACACACACATGCACGCACGCACGCCACGCACGCACGCACGCACGCACGCACGCACGCACGCACGCACGCACGCACGCACGCACGCACGCACACACACACACACACACACACACACACACACCAATAATCGATTCCATAAACAAAAGTCGTTAGTCCTCACAACCTATAAAATAATATCCTATCCCAAGAATCAACATGGATTTTCAACATGAATTTCACTTCAGTATCAACTCATAGCATTGGCATGGAAGTATTGAACAGATTTGCATGAGCAGATGTCCCCTATGGTATATTTTGGAAGCGACCGTGGATTAGTTTGTTTCTTCCACAAAACTTTTCATTCATTTCTCGTTCCAGTTTCATCTATCATCTTCATGATTTAAAGATAGGTCGTCTAGTACTGATATTCATCGTCCATTTTTCGTTATTCACCCTTATTTTCTGTTTTTTGAAAATACTCTTTACTTTTTTTTATCTGTCTATCTTCCTTGAATACACGAATACTGAATTACATCATCACATTTTTTTAAAGAATAACTATGGATTCGCTATGCTGTTTTAATATCGTTGATGGTGTATTGATGATGCATGGACTGAATCAATTCACAGTAGCCAGGAAGGTTGATCACTGCCGTCAAGAATCTCAACCCATAATGAAGCTAACACCAGTCATAACATCGGTCATAAAGAAACAAAACGAGTAGGAACAGATCCCCTGGGTACCAATTTCAGAGATACTTTTCAACCGCATTCCTCTTTATGAGAGAGAGAGAGAGAGAGAGAGAGAGAGAGAGAGAGAGAGAGAGAGAGAGAGAGCTGACAATATGGCAAAGACAGAAAATGCATTCGTTTCAAATGACGTTAACATGAAGCTATTGATCTTGTTTGTAATGGTCAGAACTGTGTGTGCAGCGAAAGATAAGAACATCGGTCCATCACGCCCCCTGCTATGATTTGTCATTACCTTCAGCTTGGTAAATTACCCTCCGACTAGCCAGCGAGAGTTGCAGGGGGCTAAACTGGAACACACACTGACACGTCTAACCTTTAAGGGTCAGCTATTACGAAATGAAGCATTACTCGTCATTGATCTCTCTCTCTCTCTCTCTCTCTCTCTCTCTCTCTCTCTCTCTCTCTCTCTCTCTCTGATTCACAGGCTTATCATTTCGTATCATTTCGTACGACTTGGAAGACTAATGTAGGCATGGCCTCTAGACTCAATTTAATTTTGAACAGTTTGTTGTGGAGAGGAGTTGCTGTAGGCCATTTTCATTTGTTGTGTCCGTCAGGAGAGGTCAGGATTGTCATGAATATCGTAAAACCCGATCTTGAAAACAGAAGCAAAACGGTACAGACAATTTCTTCTTTGAGTGGTTGTGATATCATAATTTATAAAGCTGTTATCCACTTTAACAAAAACAAAAGCCTACTGGAAAGGGGGCAAACGAAAGGATGAACTCTACCGTATGGCAATGTGCTTTCAAGGGGAACCTAGTTTAGAAATAGAGCAGTCTGTAGTATTCTTGTAGTTGTAAACAATGTCACAATATGGCAACAGGTATTATTTTTTCATCCCTTAAAAGAATGGAAAACAGCCTAGCCACCATGCATTAAATGTTAAAAAGCGCAGGTTCAGACATCAATGCTCCTCAGTACGTGCTGAGCAGCCTCTTGGCCATAAATCGCACAGCTTCAAGATAATGTCAGATATCTGTCAACGACTGTAGAAGTCAAGCCATATTTACACAGATCTTCAAATGATAAATTGTACCTTTCAAGGGGAAAAAATCGTGTCAGAGGCATGCGTTCACATCACACACACGCGCCTCTGTGTGTGTGTGTGTGTGTGTGTGTGTGTGTGTGTGTGTGTGTGTGTGTGTGTGTGTGTGTCTACGTGCGCGCGTGCCTATCCTAACGTGTGTGTGTGTGTGTGTGTGTGTGTGTGTGTGTGTGTGTGTGTGCGCGCGCGTGCGTGCTTGTGTGTATGTGTGTGTGTGTGTGTGTGTGTGTGTGTGTGTGTGTGTGTGTGTGTGTGTGTCTGTGTGTGTGCATGTGCATGTGCGTGTGTGTGTGTGTCTGTATCTGTGTGGGTCTCTGTCTGTATGTCTGTGTCTGTGCATGTGTATGTGCGTGCGCGCGCGCCTATGTGTGTGTGTGTGTGTGTGTGTGCGCGCGCGTGTGTGTGGTTATCCTAGAGAAAGAGAGAGAGAGAGAAAGAGAGAGTGCGTGTGTGTGTAAGTGCGTACGTGCGTGCGTGTGTGTGCGTGTGTGTGGTGTGTTGTGTGTGTGTGTGTGTGTGTGTGTGTGTGTGTGTGTGTGTGTGGGTGTGTGTGTGTGTGGGTGTGTGTGTGCGCGCGTGTANCTTTCTACAACTTTCCCAGAACGCTCTCACCGGTGCACAAAGGTAGAAGAAATGTTCTATAAAGTCAATTTCGTCCCTGCAGAAGGAGCATTTATGATTGTCAACTTCCTTCATTTTGTGCAGCAATATATTCGTCGTCGGGTAGATATTATGTAGGATTTTCCATTGCAGTTCTCTCAGTCTAGTTTCCTTAGTTGCTTTTACCGCAAGTAGCCATATACTCTCATCTAGTACAACGTTAATTTTCTTAACCAAAATGCCTCTGCACATGACTGAACAGGATTGTTTACTGACTCTTTCTTTCTTAAAAAGGCTGCAATATGTTTAGGTTTGAGTCCATTTGTCATGAAGTCTGGCATAACTACCTTTTCATTTTGGGTGTTTACAACAGTTAACAGGCCATCTTCTATCCATCGTTTCCAGATTTTTTGGTATAGCGTTAATCAGTGCGTTGTATTCGAAAAAAGTGACTGTTGTCCTTCCGATTCTATCTGTAACTTCTTCTCTAGTCAAGAGTCTGTTTTCGCTGCTTTTTATGATATCGCTCATTCGTTCCAGTCCTGCTTTTTTCCACAGGGGAAAGTACAGCACTTTCTCCTTGAATCTGATTAAAGTGTTGTGCCATAAAAGTTGTCTTCTGATATGCACTCTTTCCACATCAGCTAGGCTCATACATGTTTTGTTTTTAAGATAGGTTTGTACTACCGTTTTCCAAAAGGAGCTTTTTATCTTTCCAATGCCCACGACTTCATTCAGTTTACAGTTTATTTCAAAGCATCCTAAGCCACTCAAGACCTTACTTATGTGCCATCTCGGGATCCGAGCCCATTTGTCTGCACTCGTCAAAACTTCTTGTCCATTCCAAATAATAGCTTTTCTTGTGTCCTGTGTAAGTTAACCATATTTAGCCCACCATTTGATTTGTCATCTTCCATAATTTTCCTTTTAATGTTTTCAAAAGCTTTTCTATTACTAACTTTTCTTTGCCAGAGAAATTATATAAAACATTCTGTTGACTGCATTACGTAATGACATGCTCTGGTAAGCCAATACTCTGCATGACAAAAGTCAACTGTGATAACAGAAATGTTTTGATAATGATTAACTTCCCATTAATTCCCAAGTCTCTATGGCTCCACAGTTTTATATATTTTTCGATTTTCTCGATTCTGTTTTTCCAGTTGCCCTCAACATTTACAGCGCTTTTATCACTTGTGAAAAATATGCCCAGTATCTTCAATTTGTTTTCTGTTTTGAATACAAGATTTCCGGTTTCTTGTCTTTGACTGCCCAATCTCATCGCTTTAGTCTTATGGCAATTCAATTTCAGTCCGAGAAACCTGTGAATGTGTCTATAATATCTTTGGCTAGGATCATGTCTTCACTGTCCTTCAGAAACAGTGTTGTGTCGTCAGCAAGTTTGTTTAATTTTCAATTTATTATTACTATTATTATTATTATTGTTGTTTTTATTATCATCGTCATTATTTTCATCATTATTATTGATGTTGTTGTTCATGTTGCTATCAACTTGGTAGTTTTATACCTTTAATTTGACTATTTCTGATTTTGATTGCTAGTAGCTCCACTGCTAGCACGAAGGCTAGTGGAGAGAATGGACATCCTTGTCGAATTCCGCACTCGAGTGGGAAGGAGTCCGAGATCCACCCACCGTGGTGAATGTTACTGAAAGTTTCTGTTACTAAAATTTTAACCCAGTTTCTGAACTGCTCTCCAAAACCAAATATTTCGATGTTTCCATCATGAATTCTTTTGATATGGTGTCAAATGCTTTTTGGTAGTCTACAGCTAACAAATATCCTGATTTATCCGTTGCATTAACATATTCAATGGCGTCGTCAATTGTACGTATAACGCTCGCTATGTTTCTGCCCTTTAGATATCCAACTTGGTCTTCATTAATTAATTTACCGATCACTTTGACCAGTCTCATCGAAATCACCTTTGCCATTATTTTATAATCTATATTTAGTAGTGTTATTGGTCTCCAGTTGCTAAGGGAATCCCTTGCTAGCTCTGCTCCTTTGTGTAGTAATATTACAATGCCTTGCTTTTGTGTATAGCTCATTTCCCTCTGTCATATGCATCATTAAACGATTTGGTAACCACCATTTTTAACTTATTCCAGAAGAACTTATAAAACTCAACTGTCAAGCCGTCTCTTCCCGGAGACGTGCCATTTTTCATTGATTTTAGAGCTACACCTGCTTCTTTTTGCGAGATCTCACCTTCGCACAGTCTGGCCTCTTCATTGTCTAATTTGGGAAATTGTTCGTTCGCAAGGTATGTTTTAAGTTCTTCTTTAAGGTTTTCCTTTGTGTGTGTTGGCTTACTATACATTTCGGAGTAAAATGTAACTTGTTCTGTGAGAATATCTGCTTGATTTGAAATCATGTCCCCACTGTCCTTTTTAATTTGAGTCATTATGTTATTCTTTGCCCGACTTTTCTCTAGACCTAAGAAAAATTTGGTTTTTTTCTCCCCCTTTTCAATCCAGTTTATTTTCGATCTAATCTGCGCTCCTCTTGCTTTTTCT
This sequence comes from Conus betulinus, assembly GCA_016801955.1. Classification (NCBI taxonomy): domain Eukaryota; kingdom Metazoa; phylum Mollusca; class Gastropoda; order Neogastropoda; family Conidae; genus Conus; species Conus betulinus. The sequence continues at coordinate 10,145 of JADBJO010003266.1, forward strand.
AACGAGATCAGTTCTAATTTTTGCTTAATAGTTTCAGTTTGTGTGTGGATCCTTGCATTTTGTGGGTCTCTGGCACTTGCCTCTTCCAGCAGTTGTAACTCTCCCTGCAGTTGAATTATCTCATTTTTCGTTTGACTCGCTTTAAATTTTCCGTATTCCACACAGATGTCTTTTTATCTTCATTTTGCAGTTTTCCCAGTGGCTGGATATGTCCGCAGTTGAGACTTCCGTACTTTCCAGCATAATTTCCAATTTTCTATTCATTTTCTCAATAAAGATGTTGCTTTCAAATATGAATTATTGAATTTCCAGAATCCTGGACCCGTTAAAAAACGGTGAATTATTTATTTCAAGAGTAACTGCTCTGTGGTCAGAGTTGGGCACCGACAGTATATCGCATGAAACACACCGATTCAGTACTTCTGCGTTTGTAAAGAAGTAATCCAGACGTCTGGCTATAAAGGGATTTCTTCTGCACCACGTGTATGATTTTTCCTCTTTATGAAACTCTCTCCATATGTCTGTCAATTCAGGTTTACCAACTACGTCTTTAAATATGTCTATCTCTTTCTGCCTGTGTGGGTTCCCCGATATTATGTCCATGTCATTAGACATTACGGTGTTAAAATCACCGGTTATAATTAAGTTATCTGTGTAATTTGTAAGAACTGAGTTCATTTTATTGAAAAAAACACCATTTATCCCTTTTGTCGTTTGGTGCGTACAGATTTACTAGTGTGAACGATTTTAAACATATATTAACTGAAGCGATCATCATTCTTTCAGCCTGTTTCAGCAGCTTAATCTCCCCTTTAAAATGCTTTACAGTAAGGATTATTTCTCCACGGCTGTGCTTAGACCCAGACTGATATAGCAGTTTTCCTCCCCCACTTTTTTTCCCCAAAGTGGTGCATCTTTTTCCGTTTACATGCGTTTCCTGGAGGCATGCGATATCTATTTTCTGGTTTCTAATTTGTGAAAACAAAGCTTTTCGTTTAAGTTTGTTGCTTAAACCTCTAGTGTTTAAAGACAAAATTCTTAATCTATCCACGATCAAAAATAGGTTCGTTTAGCAAATATGTTTTGGGACAACCAAAGTCATCAAAATCATTGTCCAGACTCAATGTCCATAAACGTCAAGCACGACCGAGCCCCAACCTATCACCAAGGGGTATAAGGTTATTCCCACACTGAAGCCGGAGAATCGGTACGCTCCTCCTCCCCGTCGTCATTTGAGGGGGTTCATCTTCAGGCTCCTTCCCTGTCTGGCGGCGCTGCTTGTCGGGCTGTTGAGGAGGGGTGGCGTCAGACCCCAGTCTGCGTTTTCCCTGATGCAGATCGGGAGGTGTCCCTGGCGAATTTCAACTTGCTTTGTGTATTATTCCCTGTCGGTCGACTCTTAGATCTGCCTCTTCTGTCGGATTTGGGTTTCAGTTGTGACTGTCCGTCAACAGATGTTTATTTTGTTGTGTTGTGTTTTTGTCAGGCTGAATGTATGTCTTGCTGTAGTTCATGCCATCAAGATTTCCTGATGGCCCCTCTCTATCAGCCGGCGTCATTTCGCACTCGGGGTCACCAGCCTTATGACCGTCCAAGAAGCACTGCCGGCACTTCACTGGATTTTGAGCAGGAGGAAGAGTCATGACCCTTCTGGAAGCAGTTTCGGCACTCACCCATCTTCTGTCTATCGACAACCTTTTGCTCTTTATGATAAAGGGACCCTTTGAACTGACTTATTTCTATTGTTTGGGGAGAGGTTCTTTGGGGACATCAATGTACAGAAATCTTCTTCCAGTTTTTCCATCTTGTTAGTTTACCGTGCTGTCTCTATCCTTCTCATGCATTGTTCTTCTGTGATTGATGTACATGACATTCATATATTGTTCTGCTGTGATTGATGTGCATGACATTCATACATTTGCTGTCTGCTGTGCCTGATGTACATGGCATTCATTCATACATTGTTCTGCTGTGATTGATGTGCATGACATTCATACATTGTTCTTGTGATTCTGTCTGTTCTGATTGATGTACATGACATTCATACATTGTTCTGCTGTGATTGATGTGCATGCCATTCATACATTGTTCTGCTGTGACAATTCATACATTGTGCATGATTCATTCATACATTGTTCTGCTGTGATTGATACATGACATTCATACATTGTTCTGCTGTGACAAATGTACATGGCATTCATACATTGCTGTCTGCTGTGACTGATGTACATGACATTGTTCTGCTGTGACTGATGTACATGACATTGTTCTGCTGTGACTGATGTACATGACATTGTTCTGCTGTGACTGATGTACATGACTTTGTTCTGCTGTGACTGATGTACATGACATTGTTCTGCTGTGACTGATGTACATGGCATTGTTCTGCTGTGACTGATGTACATGACATTGTTCTGCTGCTGTGACTGTATCTGCGCGCTATTCCTACTTCCAGCCACTGATTTCTGTGTACAAATATCTCCTGTACTTTAAATTTCTTGCCCCGTTTAAATTGTATTGTGTAAATCTATTATAATCATGAACTTCGTTGATCTCTGTCAGTCTGTCTGTCTGTCCTTCTGTCTCTGTCCGTCTCTGTCTGTCTGTCTGTCGGTCGGTGCCTGCCTGCCTGCCTGTCTGTCTGTCTGTCTGTCTGTCTGTCTGTCTGTCTGTCTCTCTCTCTCTCTCTCTCTCTCTCTCTCTCTCTCTCTCTCTCTCTCTCTCTCTCTCTCTCTCTCTCTCTCTCTCTTCCATCTTTTTTTTTTTCTTCTCCCACGTAATTCTGCTTTCAGTTTGCTGTGAGTATACACTATGTTTATTCACTGTAATACACATTTAGTAATATGACTTTCAGTTCCTTCGACGATGAAACATTCTGTGCTTTGCTTTGGTATTTCTCTGCATCATCTCCCCTACCCTCCTCATTTCTCTCTTTCCTCCTTCTAGCCCCGTCCTTCCACATCAACGCGTTCTTTCGCAACCTCCCCCCCCCCCCCCCCCCCCCCCCCCCCCCCCCCCCCCCCCCCCCCACACACACACACACACCTATCTTCTCTTCCCTTCCTCTCTCAAAACCACCTCCTCCACGTTTTTTCTGTCCCCAACAGTTGTGTCCCCCTACGCATGTTCTGATGTTTTGTGTGTGTGTGTGTGTGTGTGTGTGTGTGTGTGCGTGTGCGCGTATGTGTGTGTGTGTGTGTGTGTGTGTGTGTGTGTGTGTGTGTGTGTGTGTGTGTGTGTGTGTGTGTGTGTGTGTGTGTGTGTGTGTGTGTGTGTGTGTGTGTGTGTGTGTGTGTGTAGATTTAACATCATGTACCGTCATTTTGACAGTGATGTTTTTGTGTATTTAACGTCATTTTGACTTTGAGTTTTTTTTTTTTTTTTTTTTTTTTTTTTTTTATTTACGTCATTTTAACGTCATTTTGACTTTGATATTTTTCCTTTTTTTTGTATATTTAACGTCATTTTGATTTTGACGTTTTTGTATATTTAACGTCATTTTGACTTTGGTGTTTTTGTATATTTAATGTCACTTTAATTTTGATTTTTTTTTTTTTTTTTTTTTTTTTTTTAACGTCATTTTGACTTTGATGTTTTGTGTATTTAATGTCATTTTGACTCTCGTGTTTTTAAACGTCTTGGTATAGTTTAATCTTCCGTTGTTGTGCACGTTTTAAATTTGTTGATTTCTAGAATGTATTAACATGGGTTTTCTGGGGCAAGGTGTAGGGAAGACTATGTATGCGCTTCTTCTTTTTCGAAACAACAAAGATTCGTTCGTTGCTTCCTTCTTTTCCGAATCTCTGGTCTTCAGTGTTGCCAACCAGGCCATTTCAACAGTCAAAGAAGAGCCAGTCAAGAGCCTTGGAAGATGGTATGATAATACGCCGGAAGACACACAAAGAGCAAAAGAAACCAAACAGATGTCGGAAGAAGGCTTGGACCACTGACCAGTGTGGGCTCCCTGGCCAATACAAGGTCTGGTGTTTGCAGTTCATGCTGATACTAAAGCTCCTATGGCCTCTGATGATACACGACATCTGCACCAGCATAGTGGAGGCGATGGAAGCCAAATTCAACAAGTTCACAAGGAAATGGCTTGGTGTCCCACCCTGTCTGACTGACATAACGCTGAACTGTCGCCAAGCAAAGCACTTCAAAGCATGCTGAAGGACTCAGGAGACAGATGGTAGAAGCAATCAAGCCCAAGCTGAAGACAGACAGAAAATGGAAAGTTCAAGAGGCGATGGATTCTGCAAAAAGAGAGTCTCAAGATCAGAGAAATAACAGGACACACATAGACCAACAGACAAGGACTGGGGGTGACCAAAACTGAATGGTTGTCAAAGGCCAAAGGAAAGGCCAAAAGAGACATGATGATTCAGGAGATGAGAAAAGAAGAAGACCAAAAAAAAAAAAAAAAAAAACTCCACTCCATTGCAGTCCAGCAGAGCCAGCAAGGGCAATGGACAACGTGGGATAATGCACTCCAAAGAAGTCTCATTGAATGGTATTTGGCATATGGCCCCTCTCAGCATCAGCTTCATTCTCAGATCTGCATATGACCTTCTGCCCTCAAATGCAAACCTGGTGAAGTGGGGGAAAAACAGACGATCCTGCATGTCCCCTCTGCCATGAAAAACAAACGGTGGAGCATGTCCTAAGCTCATGTAAAGTAGCCCTGGCTCAAGGAAGGTACACATGGAGGCACAACCAAGTGCTAAAAGGGATTGTACAAGTAGTTTGGGCTAGTACCAACATCACAAAAGGGAAAATCAGGACTCCAAAAGCACCCGCAACATTCACGGCATGAGGCAACAAATCATGGCCAAAGAACAACAGTGTCACTCAGAACA
>JADBJO010003266.1:20000-37500 GCA_016801955.1 Conus betulinus
AGGGGATGACAGCCACCAAACCAGTGGCAACATTACAGATGTGACCGCTGTGACAGAGACTGCCACTCTCCTGTCGGTCTGTACAGCCACAGGTGACGCTACTCGAGGCGAGCAGACAGCCCGGACAGACATAAATCTTCGGTCGGATACACTCTATCCAAGCAGCTAAGACTGATTGAGGCCTACATACACTAGTAGTAGCAGTCGTGGTTGTTGTTGTTATTGTTGTTGTTTACCTACGAGGGATTTTCAGATTACATCATACACTGTTTGCGTCCGGTGTCATCTTTCTATACCAAACTGAGGCTCTTTTCGTACTAGTTGACATGTCCCTTCCGTTAATTATCGTTGAAACGATTTGTATTTTTCACACCGAAATCTTCACGACCTCTTCGTTTGTTTGGGTTTCCCATGAAATACTTGGATCATGATCAGCCATGCTACATCAGTGACCTATTGCTGTGTCCTTCACTAATCTTCTTCCATTCTAGGATTAAAAAGAAAATTCTGAATGTACTTTTGTTGAGGCTGGATTTTGACTACTCACAAAGACACACTGTATTCTTTTGCAGTCGAACATAATTGGACTCCAGTTATATTCGACGACGTTTCGAATCAAACCATTTGTAAGGCGCTGTCTTTTTACTGACCAGTTTAATCGAATCGAAGCGCTTTTATAACATCTTGAATCAAGACTTTGTAAGTTAATGTGTCTTAGTTGTTCAAGTTAGAGTGTCATAATTGTTCAGTTAGAGTGTCACAGTTCAAATCACAGTGTGATGATTCTTCGAGTTACAGTGTCATAGTTGTTCAAGTTACAGTGTCACAGTTTTTCAAGTTAATGTGTCATAAATGTTTAAGTTGGAGTGTCTTAGTTGTTCAAGTTAATGTGTCATATTTGTTCAAATTAGTGTGTCATAGTTGTTCAAGTTGGAGTGTCATATTTTTCAAGTTAGAGTGTCATAGCTGTTCAAGTTACAATGTCATATTGTTCAAGTTAGAGTGTCATAGTTGTTCAAGTAAGACTGTCATAGTTGTTCAAGTTAGTGTCATAGCTGTTCAAGGTAGAGTGCCATATTGTTCAAGTTACAGTGTCATAGCTGTTCAAGTTACAGTGTCATAGCTGTTCAAATTACAGTGTCATATTGTTCAAGTTAGAGTGTGTTCAAGTTAGAGGGTTATATTGTTCAATTTAGAGTGTCATATTGTTCAAGTTAGAGTGTCATAGCTGTTCAAGCTAGAGTGTCTTAGCTGTTCAAGTTAGTGTGTCATAGCTGTTCAAGTTACAGTGTCATAGCTGTTCAAGTTACAGTGTCATAGCTGTTCAAGTTATAGTGCCATAGCTGTTCAAGTTATAGTGTCGTAGCTGTTCAAGTTACAGTGTCATATTGTTCAAGTTACAGTGTCACAGCTGTTCAAGTTATAGTGTCATAGCTGTTCAAGTTTAAGTTATAGTGTCATAGCTGTTCTAGTTACAGTGTCATAGCTGTTCAAGTTAGAGTGCCATATTGTTCATGTTAGAATTCCATATTGTTCAAGTTAGAGTGTCATAATTGTTCACGTTACAGTGTCATAGTTGTTCACGTCAGAGTGTCATATTGTTCAGGTTATAGTGTCATAGTTGGTCAAGTGAGAGCGTCATAGCTGTTCAAGTTGCAGTGTCATAGTTGTTCAAGTTACAGTGTCATAGTTGTTGAAGTGGCAGTGTCATAGCTGTTCACGTTACAGTGTCATAACTGTTCAAGTTAGAGTGTCATAGCTGTTCAAGTTACAGTGTCATATTGTTCAAACTAGAGTGTCATATTGTTCAAGTTTGAGTGTCATAGCTGTTCAAGTTAGAGTGTCATATTGTTCAAACTAGAGTGTCATATTGTTCAAGTTAGAGTGTCATAGTTGTCAAGTTAGAGTGTCATATTGTTCGAACTAGAGTGTCATATTGTTCAAGTTAGAGTGTCACAGCTGTTCAAGTTACAGTGTCATAGTTCTTCAAGTTACTGTGTCATAGTTCTTCAAGTTACTGTGTCATGGTTCAACAAGCTAGAGTGTCATAATTCTTCAAGTTAAAGAGTGATAAGTGTTCAGGTTAGTGTGTCATAATTGTTGAAAACACAGTGTCATAGTTGTTCAGTTAGAGTGTCAATTTGTTCAAGTTACAGGGTCATAGTTGTTCAAGTTAGTGTCATAGTTGTTACGTGTAAGTGTAATAGTTGTTCAAAATGCAGTGTCATAGTTGTTCAGAACATAGTGCCATAGTTGTTCAAAATACAGTGTCATAGTTATTCAGTGACAGTGTGTCATGGTTGCTCAAGTTCTGATCAGCAGGCGATTCTCTCTCACACATGTTCTGGCACTTCTCTCTGGCTCTGTCCTCTGGCACTGCATTTCTCTCTAAAAATGGAAGCTAAAGGTTGTTCACCTACTATAAAATGTTTTGACGCAAGAGATTTGTGCAGAAAAGAAAAAAAACTTCTTTATCTCTGTCATCAAGTAAATGTCTCAAGAGAGCCATAGTGTGGATTGTTTGGCTTTTGCCTGGGCATACCTATCAAAAACATAGTTTCAATAAAATATAAGACCAAGACTGCTTTCACCACGCCAGCTGTCGAATCATATACGGCACTCACTATATAAGCACATCCGTGCATGATATAACGTGTGTGTGTGTGTGTGTGTGTGTGTGTGTGTGTGTACGCGCGCGCAGACATATGCGTGTCATTAAAGACCATAAACAAATGCAACAACAACAACAACAACAACAGCAACAACAACAACAAAGAGACACACAAAACATAATCCATAACATATAAATCTGCTAATGTAGTGTATCACTTTAAAAGGAAATGCTGTTATCATGTTGAGACTTTTATTTCCTCACACTAGTCAAAGTACAATGTGCTTGGTATACAGTTTTAAGTTATGCTCATTGATTTTGTTTTTTATCACATGTGGACCAATCAAAACACAATCACAGCAGACCATACGTACAGACATGAAAGGACAGGAAGATGTGACAGAGTCAGAAGTCATGTGGTGTAGACAGTGACCGATTATGTTTATGGGTTGGCAGATCTGAAAGAAGGATGCATCTACATCACATCCCATGACTTTGAAGGTGTTTTAATAAACAGTGTCAGTTTCAAAGTTTGGTGACAGCAGGCGGACATAGAAAGACTTTTTAAAAGGAATGTATAGTAAATCCCGCAGATGGTCAAAGAAATCACGAGAGAAAAAGACGACGCGTTTCGGCCTATCTTAGGTCCTTTTCAGGCAAGATAAAAGACATTCGGGACAATGAAAATGAGAACAATGCGAAGAAGTTTCGAGTTCTTACAGTATCTGTGTCTGCGCTTCTTCTTGTCACACTGCTGTTAACTTTTGGTCTTGATTTGTATATGTCCTTAGTGTACTGTGTGTTTACCTCCCTTGGCGCTGGGTGACGTTTTGACAACAGTGTACACTGTGTTTACCTCCCTTGGCGCTCGGTGATGTTCTAACCACAGTGTACTGTGTGTTTACCTCCCTTGGCGTTGGAGATGTTCTAACGACAGTGTACTGTGTGTTTACCTCCTTTGGCGTTGGAGATGTTCTAACCACAGTGTACAGTGTGTTTACCACCCTTGGAGCTGGGTGATGTTTTGACCACAGTGTACAGTGTGTGTTACCTCCCTTGCGCTGGGTGATGTTCTAACCACAGTGTACAATGTGTTTACCTCCCTGGCGCTGGGTGATGTTTTGACCACAGTGTACAATGTGTTTACCTCCCTTGGCGCTGGGTGATGTTTTGACCACAGTGTACAATGTGTTTACCTCCCTTGGCGCTGGGTGATGTTTTGACCACAGTGTACAATGTGTTTACATCCCTCGGCGCTGGGTGATGTTTTGACCACAGTGTACAATGTGTTTACCTCCCTTGGCACTGGGTTATGTTTTGACCACAGTGTACAATGTCTGTACTTCCCTTGGCACTGGGGGATGTTTTGACCACAGTGTACAATGTCTTTACTTCCCTTGCCACTGGGGGATGTTTTGACCACAGTGTACATGTGTTTACTACCCTTGACGCTGGGTGATGTTTTGACCACAGTGTACAATGTGTTTACTTCCCTTGGCGCTGGGTGATGTTTTGACCACAGTGTACAGTGTGTTTACCTCCCTTGGCATTGGGGGATGTTTTTACCACAGTGTGAAATGTCTTTACTTCCCTTGGCATTGGGGGATGTTTTGACCACAGTGTACAATGTCTTTACTTCCCTTGGCACTGGGTGATGTTTTGACCACAGTGTACTGTGTGTTTATCTCCCTTGGTGCTGGGTAATGTTTTGACTACAGTGTACAGTGTGTTTACCTCTCTTGGCGCTGGGTGATGTACTGACCACAGTGTACAGTGTGTTTACCTCCCCTGGCACTGGGTGATGTTTTGACCACAGTGTACAGTGTGTGTTTACTTCCCTTGCCACTGGGGGATGTTTTGACCACAGAGTGCAATGTGTTTACTTCCCTTGCCACTGGGGGATGTTTTGACCACAGTGTACAATGTCTGTACTTCCCTTGGCGCTGGGTGATGTTTTGACCACAGTGTACGGTGTGTTTACCTCCCTTGGCGCTGGGTGATGTTTTGACCACAGTGTACAGTGTGTTTACCTCCCTTGGCGCTGGGCGATGGTGTCCTGACCCAAGGTCCTTTCTCTGTGCCAGGACTGAAGCTGGAACAGTCGCCCAGTGTGGAGATGGCCTTCGACTGTGGTGTCCTCTTCAACAAGTTGAAACGGGGATTGATGGTCACCCCCTCAGCCTCCTCCGCCACCCCCGCCACCGACAACTTCAACAACAGCGGCAACTCCAGCAGTAGCAGCAAAGGGCACCCTGGAGGTGCTTCCTGGAAGAACGCCAAGGTCAAGGACAACCGCTCGCCTTTGCTTCTGACAAGTCCTGACTGGTCAGAATTTGAGGGAGTTCTGGCCAAGGCACGATGCAAGACTGATCTCTGTCTGTCTGTCTGTCTGTCTGTCTCTCCTGTTTTCCTTTTTCGTCTATGTAAATGTGAATGTGTGTGTGTGTGTGTGTGTGTGTGTGTGTGTGTGTGTGTGTGTGTGTTGATTTATCTAGCAGTGGAGAACCTGGCATTCAGTTGATTCCGGGGCAGCTGGAATATTCCTTTTAATGTTAGCAGGGTGACGTCATGTTCTTATCGGACTCCGTCACTGGGCTTCAGCATCAAATTAATAAATTAAAAAGGTTGGCAAATCAACTGAAGTTAGCAGTCAATTTTGGCTAAACAAATGTAGATTTTTAAGGCGGCTGTGTGAGTGCCGTCCAAAGATGGTTTCACTGGAATGAAGAGGTTAGATTACTTAACTCATGCAGATATCTAGGGATGGTCTTTAAGAGGAAACTATTTAGCAATGCCTTCTCAGATGTTTGTAAAAGGCAAAGAAAGGGCCGATTGAAATATTAATATCACTAAGAAAACTGAACGATTTGTTTTGGAAGCAACCGACACACAAAATGAACCCGTTCCGACCTACGCAGCTGAAATGTGAGGATTAGAAGAAGACAGTAACCAAACTGAAAATGTCCGTATGTTTGCCATTAAAACAGATTTCTGAATGTGTCCCTCATAAATCAGACTGATACGTGGTGAACAGGGTCATGTTCCTTACGAGTTACAACAACCCTACACACATTAAATATTGATTGAAATGAGTCAGACTGGCCCCCGTGGAGAATATTGATACAAGCTTGTGAAATGTTTCCGTTATCGCACGAATGTCGTCATTGTAACTTGGTGTCAAACGAACGGAAAATTCTGACGGAATATAATGTATAATTTTGTCAATATTTAGCTGAGCCATCGAGTTGGTTTTGAATATTGCTTTAGAGCAGAATTGGAGAATCAAAGGAGATACTTGTTCACTGGTTCAAACAAACGAAGATACAGAAATAGATAGTAATGAAAAACACTAGTATACTTTCTTTCAAATTGATATCACACAACATATACAAGCACGCAAAAATATGAAGTCAACTAGCTCAAAGATTATAAACAGCAGGAAAACGAATTGGCTCAGTCTGAACATGAGAGAGAGAGAGAGAGAGAGAGAGAGAGAGAGAGAGAGAGAGAGAGAGAGAGAGAGAGAGAGAGAGAGACGCTCTGACGCTTTGACGATTTATTGCCTTCAGCTTAACAAGCCATCAAGGCAAGGGGGGTACACATACGACTTGACACATTGATTCATTGAAGTGTGATGAAAATAAAGTATAAGGAAGATAAATAATGATTAAATTAATCAAGTATCAGGAAGTAATGGGCTTATCAAAGAGAGAGAGAGAGAGAGAGAGAGAGAGAGAGAGAGAGAGAGAGAGAGAGAGAGAGAGAGAGGTCACTCTTAACCCATCGCTTGTTCTGGCCGACTGTTCTTTTTCACTTGTAAACTCACTCGCCAACAAGGCGTAACAAAATCCAGAGAAAAGCCAACGTACCGCCCCCTCTGTGTTCTCTGCGGCCACTGTCCACTCGCCTCAGTTCGTCCGGCCACCATTTGGGACCAGGTCCACATCAAGACAAATCCAGTTTCCGTTTGACCTTTGCATGGGTCAGCACATTGTCTCAAATACCCTTTCGGGATCAACGCGTGCGGCTGGGGTTTGATGAGCATTCATTGTGGAGGAATGCTCGGTACAGTTGAACATTTATTTCCAGAGAATGACAGCACTAAAGTAAACATCAACATTTGAACATCAACAAGATAGTGCTCATGGTGTGTTCAAATGAGAAACGGTTATCGTTGAAAATGTTTTTTCTTTGCATCCTCCAGTTGACCATTGCTTATAACCCCCTCATACCCCCCCCCCCCCCCCCCACCCCCACCTTCTGCACCTGGTTTTGCTTTGATTGTTGAGAGCTTGTGCTCCGCTTTCTTTGTTTCCAATGGTTTTGATAAACAAACATTGATACCGTGGTAGGACTTTGATACGAGCCTTGCCTGTCTGTCAGTCACTGAGTTATCACGAGAGGAAGACGTTTTGTCATGTGACATACAGCGGCTTCGTTCATTGGCTCAAGGCGCTGCATTATGAAACATGGAGTTAGAATGGAGCTTGCATGACAAACAGAGAAAACACTAAACCTATGTCACACGTTAAAAACACCTTGTTTCAAATCTATTGAGGCATAAAACACTGCTTTTTTTGACATACTTCTTGGAAAATGAATGTGTTGATGACTTAAAAAATTGAAAAAAAAAAAAGCCCAGAAGGGCTATAGTTTAGCAAAATTGGACCTCTAGAACACTGAGGAGTCAAGGCGTACTCAGAGACGATCAACTGTTGCAGGTTGTCTGCAGCTGGGGGGAGTAGTGAAAGCGTGATGGCAGATGAACGACTGTTGCAGAGTTCAATAAACCAATCGTAGATATCAAAGTGTAAATGAGAAATGGACGATTGTTGCAGACTTCTATAAATCGGGCATAAAGGTCAAAGTGTAATGAAAAATGGACGATTGTTGCAGAATTCTGTAAACCGTAGTAGAGATCAAAATGTAATGAGAGATGGACAACTGTTGCAGAATTCTATAAACTGGGGATAAAGGTCGAAGTGCAATGGGAGATGGACGATTGTTGCAAAATTCTATAAACAGGGGGGGGGGGGGGGGGGGGGGGATACAATAGTCATCTGAGAGGGGGGGGGACAATTGACAATTGTGCAGATTCTATAAACCGGGGGGGGGAGAGATCAAAGCATGCCGCTTCCTGACGGAAGTCTCCCAGGTGTTGTTGCAATATTACGTCTCCTCTCGCGACAGTAGCAGCAAGGTAATGTATGAACATAGTGATCTGAGAGAGAGAGAGAGAGAGAGAGAGAGAGAGAGAGAGAGAGAGAGAGAGAGAGAGAGAGAGGTGGTTGTAGTGATGGCGATGGTGGTGGTGGTCCCTGTGTGTTAATGGAGAGAGAGAGAGAGAGAGAGAGAGAGAGAGAGAGAGAGAGAGAGAGAGAGAGAGGTGGTGATGGTGTTGATGCAGTATGGGACCTTCTTTCTGGACGATGGCAATTATGGTTAGACACTGTACGACTTCCCCAGCTACAGAGAAGCAGCTCAATACACTGTTGGACAGAATAAGACGGATAGAAACGTTGCTTGTGGCGAGCACTTGGTGTATTAGTAAAGAAGGGCGAAAAGTACTTATCTGGTATCTTTGTCAGTGAGGAATATCTGGTGCTCCCCTTCCCCCCCCCCCCCCCCCCCCCCCCCCCCCTTCCCCCGTTCCATGCTTCTCTGTCATCCACGTTTCTGTCTCCCTCACCCCCCCCCTTTTTTTTTTTTGGCCACCTCCCATATCCACTTTGCTCTCACCCATCCCGTCCCTCTTTCCACACTCCATTTATGCCTCCCCCCCTCCCCCCTTACGCCCCCCCCCCCCCCCCCCCCCCCCCCCCCCCTGTCCCTTTTCATCACTCATTTATTTCCCTCACAGGCCACAGATCTGAAGTGTGCCTGGCATGTTGTTTTGCACTGTGTTATATGGCCATGCATTGTGATGTGAGTGTTGGCATGCTGTTTTGCACTGTGTTGTATGGCCATGCATTGTGATGTGAGTGCTGGCATGTTGTTTTGCACTGTGTTGTATGGCCATGCATTGTGATGTGAGTGCTGGCATGTTGTTTTGCACTGTGTTGTATGGCCATGCATTGTGATGTGAGAGTTGGCATGTTGTTTTGCACTGTGTTGTCTGGCCATGCATTGTGATGTGTGTTGGCATGTTGTTTTGCACTGTGTTGTATGGCCATGCATTGTGATGTGAGTACTGGCATGTTGTTTTGCACTGTGTGTTGTAGGCATTGTGATGTGAGTGTTGGCATGTTGTTTTGCACTGTGTTGTCTGGCTATGCATTGTGATGTGAATGTTGGCATGTTGTTTTGCACTGTGTTGTCTGGCTATGCATTGTGATGTGAGTGTTGGCATGTTGTTTTGCACTGCGTTGTCTGGCATGCATTGTAATGTGAGTGTTGGCATGTTGTTTTGCACTGTGTTGTCTGGCTATGCATTGCGATGCGAGTGTTGGCATGTTGTTTTGCACTGTGTTGTATGGCCATGCATTGTGGCGTGAAAGTGTTGTATTCCTTTGCAGTACATTGCAAAGCTGTCCTTTTTTTTTGTATGATATTGCGTTGCCTCATAACGCGTTAAATCGGACATTGTGTTGTATTGTATAGATACTATCGTGTCCCTCTGTGTTGTACTCTATAGGATACTATCGTGTCCCTCTGTGTTGTATTGTATTGGATACTATCATGTCCCTCTGTGTTGTATCGTATCGGATACTATTGTGTCCCTCTGCCTTGTATTGGATACTGCCGTCTCCCTCTGTGTTGCATTGTATTGGATACTATAATGTCCCTCTGTGTTATATTGTATTGGATACTATCGTGTCCCTCTGTGTTATATTGTATTGGATACTATCGTGTCCCTCTGTGTTATATTGTATTGGATACTATCGTGTCCCTCTGTGTTATATTGTATTGGATACTATCGTGTCCCTCTGTGTTATATTGTATTGGATACTATCGTGTCCCTCTGTGTTATATTGCATCGGATACTATCGTGTCCCTCTGTGTATGTATTGGATACTATCGTGCCCCCCCTGTATGGTGTTGTATTGGATACTATTGTGCCCCCCCCCCCCCCCTGTGTGGCATTGTATTGGATACTATCGTGCCCCCCCCCCCCCCCCCCCCCCTGTGTGGTATTGTATTGGATACTATCGTGCCCCCCCCCCCCCCCCTGTGTGTGGTATTGTATTGGATGTGTTATTATTGTGTCCGTATAGGTACTATCTGTGCTCTGTGTTGTATTGTCGCTCTGCTATTGTCCCTCTGTGTTCGTATTGATAGTATCATGTGTGTCCCTCTGTGTTATTGTATTGGGATACTATCGTGTCCCTCTGTGTTGTATTGTACTGGATACTATCCTGACCCTCTGTGTTATTGTATGGGATACTATCCTGACCCTCTGTGTTATTGTATGGGATACTGTCGTGTCTCTCTCTGTTGTATTGTATAGGATGTTATCGTGTCTCGCCGTGTTGCATTATCTAGCATCATGGTTTTTTTTTTTTTTTCTTTTTTTTTTTTTTTTTTTTTTTTTTTTTTTTCTTTTTTTTTTTTTTTTTTTTTTTTTTTTTTTTTTTTTGGGGGGGGGGGGGGGGGGGGGGGGGGTATCGTGCTGCATTCCACCATCTTGTACTGCAGACGTGATCTCCAATAGCCTTGCCTTGCATTGGGCTATCTTCTCATCCCCTCTGCAATCGACTGTTTTGCATGAGGTTAATTTGCACTATATTATGTCGGATTAAAAAAAAAAAAAAAAATCAAAAACAAACAAACAATAAAAAAAAAAAACCAAAACAAATAACAACAAAAAATGTCGAACACATGAAACACAGCCGTGCTTCAAAATGAAAAGTCGACCAGAACTGGCAAACCGACCGGCTTTGGACACAGCATATATAACGGAACTTACGCCCCAGGCAGACGATTTGATGTGTGCTAATCACTAAGACAAACGCCATGTGTCCACGGCAGTCTGCCTCCTTTTCCATTTTCTCTTTACGGTCCCGCTGCTACGTGACTTTTTACCGGACTGTTCTGCTGTTACGTGACTTCTTACTGGAAGCCTCTTCCGGGCATCACGCCACCTTACGGCGCCAGGCAGGGAGGAATGGGAAAAAAGGGGAATAACCATGATCGTTGAGGTGATTCCTGCACTGGGTTTGCCCATTGTTGCTGTTATCAGGTCCAACGTCCTGCGATAAGCTCAGTTAGGCTTCTTGTTCTCTTTCCAAAGGCTGATCCGACCCTCACTCGTGTCGGTGAGAGGGAAGGTGTTTTTTTTTTTTTTTGTTTGTGCTTTTGTTTTCTCTCACAGAGTGGCTGATTAGCTTCTGGAGTTTTCCAGGACTGCCGTATTTTCTTCCTCTTAGGGCTTTCTCTTTTGGTGCCCGTTGGTTGGTTGGTTGGTTGGTTGGTTGGTCATAAAAAAAATGACAGAACCGACTTTTTTTTACCCAACCTGGGGGGGGGGGGGGGGGGGGGGGGGGGGGGGGGGGGGGCGGACGATGAAGTGCGGGGCATGAACGACGCCACTGAATGTGGGGCGGGGTCGGGGTAGGGGTGGACGGGGTCAAAACGGTCCCCCCCCCCCCCCCCCCCCCCCCCCCCCCCCCCCCCCCCCCCCCCCCCCCCCCCCCCCCAGCAAAATGGTCCTTAATGTTCCACTGGGGCCCTTAACATCCAGTCCTGTAAAACCATCCTCAACAAATTCTTAACTGTTCACGAAACAGCATGTGCTTTTTAATGGAATATTATTCATTAATGTTGCTTCTTGATCAGCCGGCTGCTAAAGGCCAGTTATGGGTATCTCCTAAAACTGAAAACTTTCAACCAGTGTAGACATTGGGAATCTGCCTTTTTCCTTGTCCTCTTTCAGTGCGTGTGGGAAACATCGTCAGGTTGCCACCGACGTTTACTTCCCCTGAGCGAGAAAAGACAAAGCACTCGTGGACTGATTTGCCGACAGAAGTTTGAAACAATTGTATCCCAAGCAACGCAATACTTCGACAAATCTGAACTGTTAGATGAAAGACCATTGTTACAGAACATGTAGTCGTATTATTAAAGAGCCTGCTTATTGTGTTGATAAAGAACATGTTTATGGTATTCTCATGGAACACTTTTGAAACAGCAAGTACAAAAACAGTTAAGGAACCGTTGTTTTGCCTCCGTAAGTTCAGACATCAAAATCTGCCAAAGAATCAAACCAGTAGACAACAAAAATCAACGCAGTAAATCATCTGACTGAAAGAAAAGCTGTGTGTAAATTCTGGTCCAAAAGAGTGTGCACTCATTTTGGATGATTAGGGGTAGTTTCAAGGTCTTTTGTGCTTTCAAAACTGCTGTATTTGTTAATTTTATATTATACTCACTAGATATCAAATTGAAAATGCGGCAAAAGATGTGCTCTGATTCTGTATGGTGCAGAAAACCACATAAAACTGGAAGGAAACATACAGTGCATGATACTGAACAAGACTGAATAGAACTAGAGGACATAAAGCATTAGGTAAAGGCGTCAGAATTGTCTCAAAAAAGGAAACGCTTCTCTGATGTTTACACACACACACACACACAACACACAACACACACACCCCACAACACACACACACACACAAACAAACAACAAAAACAAAAAAAAACCAAACCAAAAAACAAAAAACTAAAAAAAAACAACAAAAAACAACAACAACAACAAACCCTCATCATGTCCAGAATCAGATTGACTACGAATCCAAAATGTTTGCTGTAAATGCACAGATTCTGGAAAGATGTGTTGTCAACGTGAGACAACTTTAATAGCTTTTTAGAAATTAAGTGATGGAAGTGAATCCTTCATCCGAGCCATTATTGTGTGGCAGCAAATGTCCAGTTGACTACTGGTGTTAACTTGAAAAGATCAATAAATCATCACATACTCTCTGATAAAGACATTCTGAGTGAAATTGATTGAAAAGATAAAATACATCACCCCATATTCTCTGGTAAAGACAGTCTGAATGACATTGATAATTCTGGGAGTCACAAAGAACGCAACAATAATTCACAGATTAACGCTAATTCCAAAATGATGAGAGGAAAAAAAAAAAAAAAAGAAAAGTAATCTAACCCTTTCAATGAAAGCGAAATTGGAAGTTAATTCACTGAATGTTTTTACGCTGTATGCAAACAGTTAAAAGGGAATGAATTTGTGTTTTTTAAAATGACATCCAAGGCGGTCAGGCCATACAAGCCACTGGATATGCTGTGCAACGTGGCAAAAGGATGATACTCTGCTTGGCGGAAAAAAACTGAAATAACACAATGTAAATGCTGGAAAGGAAAGACTCAATCAGCAGCAAACTGGCACATTGCTAATTAATTGCTAGTTAAAAAGAATAAAAGAGATGAAGCTACCTCAGCTTCAATCCATACGATGCTATGGGATGTTGGTGTAAAATATCGGTCTAGAAAGCATCGGGATAGTCAACAAGGGCAAATGTTCTTGTCGAAAGAAACTGCTCCTATTCAACATCACCAGTTTTTCTGTAGTCAGTTGCAGAAATCCTGATCTGAATTAGAACAGTTAATACAGGATAAAAATGCCAACTGTAATGGATTATCTGCCAATGTTGGACTGCTTCCATTTATATCGATGACGTGAGGAAAAAATTGATTTAGATTTGAATCTACTGATTTCATAAGTATATTATAGAGGATTTGTAAAATAGATGTAACTTTTTAATGCATATACCATCTGAACATGTGTAAGCATGAGTTTGATTTTAAAAAAAAAAGTCACATATATCAAAGATATTTTGATGAATTAATGCATAAACATCAGTAACAATCGTTCCAGAGAGAGAGAGAGAGAGAGAGAGAGAGAGAACTCAGAACTCAGAAACTCAGAAGCTTTAATATACATCGCCTTGGGCCACAATACAAGGTACAAAGGGAAGGGGGAGGGAGTGGGTAGGAACGGGGAGGAGTTAGCATATATGTATTGCAAACAGAACAAAAAAAAAAAGCAATGCAATAATAATTCCCAAAAACTGCGTGTAAAAAGATGATACATTATTCAGATACGTTTTGAGTATACAAAATTACAATACAAATGAAGTCAGTCATTTCAAGGAAAACCAAGGTAGTGGTAATTGTCTGCAGTAATTATCAACTAAAATATTGACTTGATCCTTCTGTTTATGGCATGAAAAATGTACCTTGATAGGCTATGTCTTCGCAAAGCACTGGATACCTTAAGAAGCAAATGAAGGGGACAACTGGCGAATCCTTTAAGAAATTTACTCCTTAGGTCTTGATAGAGGGAGCATTGGAAATAAAAAAAAAAAAAAAATGCTGCTCATTCTCTATCTGATCACGGAAAATGGTTTGAAAGGCTTTGTCCTTTTCTGTTTTACTATAGCGATGCAAGTTGTTATTCAGTGGAAGCAAATTAAACCTAGTTCGTGTAATGGCAACGCGAAAACAGTACGCATTCGTATCCAAAAGATATGTTTCCTTTTCAAAAACAGGCTTAAAATTACTATAACATAACATTCGTATCTCTCACGGTCTCGTATGGTACCAGTCCATTCTTGAATGAACATATCAATAAGCCTTTGTTTAAACACATTTAGGAACATTTTAATGTCTCCAACACCTTGTTGTAAGCAAACAAAATTAAAACTTGTTTAACACAGGATTTCTCTTACCTTTGAGACCCAGCACTGTTTTCCAGATCTGCTAATTCCAACAGCATCAAATATGCTTTCTGAGGTAACCTTTCAGCTTTCATCTGTAACAGTCTAAACCAGTATCGTAGTGGCGTTTCTCTGAGGTTGTTTGCCACCGGGTTGATGGACACCTCTGTGACTGTTGTACTCGCTATCCTCACGGGTTTGTAGTCGAGGGCCAAGTGTCTCCATGTTCCCGCGGGGCTGAGATGGATTGTCCTTCAGTGTCGTCCTGGGAAGACATCAGTTGGAGTCTGTGTCTGACGTGGAGCTTCCCGCTGTGAATGTAGGCAATCTTGCCACGTCCGCGGTGAAACCCACCATCTCTCTTTGTCTTGAGGTGAGGTCGGAAGCCACCCTGATGCCGCAAGTCCTCACACTGTCCCTGAGGTTCTTGTCTCCCAGGACAGCCATCTTGTCTGCCCACCGACAGAACTGGACCAAGATGGGTCGGGGGTCACTTCTGTGAAGCCATGGTTTGCCTATGCGGTACGCCCTGGCGATGTCGTCATGTTGCAGTTGTTGTCGCCGTTAGTGTGGTCGTTCAGCACATCAATGATGATCTGGGTAGTAGTTCGATCATCTTCCCACTCTTCTTCATGCGCATTGAGGAATCGGAGCTGCAGGCTTTTGAATCCTGTTCCGCTGCCTCTGACTTCCTCTCCAATAGATCCAGTCTTTTCATCATGAGAGTCTTGTCTTCTTTCAATTCCTTAATGTCACCAACATAGATGGCAACACTGCCTTTCAGTTCACCGATTTCTGCAAAAAAAAAGCGCCCCTAATGTTGTTTTCTAGATCAGAAAATTTCCAGTCGATGTTTTCTTTAATTAATTCCGGCAAGATGTACTTGCAAATTCTGCTGCAACTGGGCGAAGCGCCAATCCATAAAGTGCATGATGTTTGATTGATGTACAGCAGGCATGTTTTGTGACATCTTTTCAGGTGCCTGTAGTTTGCTGAGTATTTTCTCTTAACCAGGTCCGGGATGTTTTAAAGCGCAGTTTTAAGTTTCAGGTCTAATGTTTTCATGTGTTCATGCCTTTTTGACCACACACCTTTTCACACGCAGCGTTCAATGAAGGAGCAGATTTCACGTGCAACCGGAGTGGAGAGCGTGGATGAAAGGATGGCAAGTGAGAACTGCGCTTACACAAAACGAAAGCCAGAGTCCTTCATTAATTGTACTGATTTTTGAAAACTAGTTTTCGCTCCGCCCACTAACCTGTTCACCAATCCACCACCACCTTCAGATGCACACACTCTTCATGGATTCATGTACCAAAAATAAAGACGATCAAACTAGTAAACACAACAGATTTTCGTTAGATAGGGGAGCGCAGAATAAACACGACCGCCACTTGTAAACCGCTTCCGTACCCTCAGAGAGAGAGAGAGAGAGAGAGAGAGAGAGAGAGATGAATTAAGACTTTAACCAGGCCATTGGCCCAATCGGATGGGCCTTGAATTACAATAAGTTACAAACGGTAATCATATACAGTAAAAGTACCTGCATACAGGTACAATGCAAAAAGACAGATTGAACATCTAGCTAGTGACGACGGCACGTCTTGCGAAGGCTTGAACATCTAGCTTTATGACGACGGCACGTCTTACAAGTACAATGACAAGTTTCGCATCGATGCAACGTTAGTTGATGAAAGTAGAAGATACAGCCTGAAATACACGGGTCCATGTAGTACTTTCTTGGGATAGTTCTTTTCTTTTTTTTTCTTCAAATCACTATAAGCTGGACACAAAAGGACAAAATGGACTTCATCTTCCTCAGCAGATGAACATAACGGACATAACAACTGTGACTCAGTTGTTATTGTAAACCTAAAAGAATGTGCGAATAGAGATGACCCCCAAATCCAGATTTAGTTAGGGCATACTTTACAAATTTATTGATATTCATAGACACATAAACTCCGATCCAGCGGATGAAAGGCCTAGGAGCAGGCAGTGTGAAGAAATCTGATTCCAGAGGGGTTGTGGATGGTTCCCACATCTTGCTAGTGAAGGGTTCATTTTTATGACTTATTTCCCTAATATAAAGTCCTCGTTTTCTTCCTCTTCTTCCTGTTCTCCTCCACCCGTTGTTCTTTGTTTGAAATCTTTGCCAAGCCATTCATGTAATGATTGAAGAATTTGTTAGCCTACGCTTGTTTTTCCCCACCACTAAACTGTTCAGCATAAAACTCCTTCAAACAACTAGTTCATAAACGTTCTATGAAATCTATATGTCTCACGTGTCTGCGTGTAACTGTCCCATTCTTACCACCTGCAGTCAGTTATTCTCTGTCTAAATTCTTTTATAAATGTTGAAACTGATTTCAAGCCCTGATTATCCTAAACATAAGAAAACCCATACTTGTCTGAACTTGTACGAAGACAGAGAGAGAGAGAGAGAGAGAGAGAGAGAGAGAGAGAGAGAGAGAGAGAGAGAGAGATTTAGGCTAACACCCACGCATAACTAATGTAGTACAATCATATGAACATGTTATACAAGGATAGAATGAGCACACGCGAGGGGCGTCGTTAATGAACGCATTGGAAGTGGCAAAACCTGAATTATACACGTGTACTGTGATGACCTGTGTGCCGCAAACATGGCTAAGGTGCATGTGTGTGAGTGCAAGTACTTGCTTGTCAGCGTATGCAGTACAAAACAAAACAAAAAACAAAGAAACAACCACAAACTGTCCCCTGTTAAAACCCCCCCCCCCCCCCCCCCCCCCCCCCCCCCCTCTCTTTGTCACACACTGTCTTTGTCTCTCTGTCTGTCTGTCTGTCTGTCTGTCTGTCTGTCTGTCTGTCTGTCTGTCTCTCTCTCTCTCTCTCTCTCTCTCTCTCTCTCTCTCTCTCTCTCTGATATGGAACGTTTCTGAACAATGTTAGAAATGTACATAACAGGGTGGAATATGATAAGGAATGTGCATGAAGTATGTGTCTGTGAGAAAGTACATAGAGATGAGGAATGTGAGATGGAATGTATATGAACACTATTTGTGAAAAGAACCAAAAGGGGTAGATTACGAGACGGATTGCCTATAAGCAATGTTTGTAAGAAATTACCTCAAGAGGCAGAATGTAAGATGGGATGTGTATGAATAATGTTTGTTTGGAA
This sequence comes from Conus betulinus, assembly GCA_016801955.1. Taxonomy (NCBI): domain Eukaryota; kingdom Metazoa; phylum Mollusca; class Gastropoda; order Neogastropoda; family Conidae; genus Conus; species Conus betulinus. Next base: position 37,450 of record JADBJO010003266.1, read on the forward strand.
TGTACCTGAAAAGGTGAAATGTAAGATAGAATGCGTATAAACAATGTATGC
>JADBJO010003266.1:47500-57500 GCA_016801955.1 Conus betulinus
TCAGTGTCCCGTGTGAGGACATGAAATACACACCTTGCGTCATCTTCAACCAGCGTCGTCTGCAGGCTATAGGAAAGAGTGTTGATGACACCATTCCCTGCAGGTTATAGGAAAGAGTGTTGACGACATCATTCCCTGCAGGCTGTAGGAAAGAATATTAATGACATTATTCCTTGCAGGCTACAGGAAAGAGTGTTGATGACATCATTTCCTGCAGACTATAGGAAAGAGTTGTCATTTCCTACAAGCTATATAGGAAAGAGTGTTCATGCCATCCTTCTCTGCCGCCAGGGGGCGCAATCTCCAACTTCTACGGCGTGCTGTTGGCCCGTCACCACACCTTCCCCAACATCAAGAAAGAGGGCATGCCCATAAACGCTCGTCCTGTCGTCTTCACCTCAGAGCACGTGAGTTTTGGCCGGGCACTGTGGCAAGGGTGGCCATGCTGGGTTGACGAGCGCTGTCATGTTGGAGACCTGGGGGGTCATGGGGGTAGACCACGCTGTCATGTTGTAGACCTGGGGGGGGGGGGGGGGGGGGGGGGGGGGGGGGGCGCTTTTGGGGGTAGAACACGGGTATCTGGTTCAGTTGAGGACAAGACATGCTGCGAGCTGGACATGGTGAGAGTCCACCGCCCTTGCAGCCGTAAGGCTGGGGGAGTCTGGAATGCTTTGCCAGAGATATGCGCAACAGAAATAAAATAAAAAAAAAACAGGCGCCACTCGCTGTCCAACCTCCCAAGCGCCCCACAGCTGTCAGCATCCCCACCTCACCCCCGTCCCACCCCACGCTTTTTGTTTGTTTTAGAGTAGATTGGTTTGGACCCTAGCTTGTGTGTTTCTAACGGAACAAAGACAGAACTCCCTCGCTGCTGTGAATTCTTTAACGTGCGCGAGTCCTGAATGCTACATTCAGGACCTCCCTGGAATTACTCTGGCATTTGTGTGCTAACTGATAGCAGTCTTTATCTTTATTTCACTGCTTTGAAAATGAATATGGTTACAGAGCGAGTTACAATTCTCTTTTCATTTTGCAGCAAAAGACGCAATGATACTTGATGAACATTTCTAGTATGAGGCAAAATGTGTTTATCTCTTAAATTCTCTAGGATGGACAAACAATAACAAAATGTATTTCGTCCTCGATTTGATTACAGAATGGACAGTTCTTGGAGTTTAGCGTATGTCTTTGATGGACATTCAAATCACTAACACCAAGTCGGAATCTCACGAACACTTTGCAAAATTTAGAATTATAATATCAGTTTGATATTTGCCAGGCTGCCACAAGGATTTGAAGGAACGATATGTTGAATATCTGTCACTATTATTTTACTATCCCAATTTTGTCTATGACAGTCAATCATACAGTAAGTTCACGTTAAAGCAGTTTCTCGTAATTCACTCCACCGCTCAACCAAACAAAAGAAAATCAGTAAGTATGCAGACAATGTTTTATCGGAGATACTCAAGTTGTTTGTACACTCCCATTTCTTGTGCAATAAAACAATTTTGATTTTGCCATTGCATATGCTTGTCTTGGTAGACTAGCGAATGACAGCTTTTGCAGTTTGAACCAGTAGCACATTGCAATATCTACATACAAAACATGCCTTCCCAGCTCACGTATTGGAGTTTTGGGGCGTACATTTGAGAAACGTTTGCTTGCAAACAAGAGAGGTAATTCAATTACATGTAGATGAGACTGTCCCCAGACTTCTGCTGCATGTAAAAGCATAGGTTTCACTTGCGCATCAAAACGTACATTTGAGAAACGTTTGCTTGCAAACAAGAGAGGTAATTCAATTACATGTAGATGAGACTGTCCCCAGACTTCTGCTGCATGTAAAAGCATAGGTTTCACTTGCGCATCAAAACGTTAAAAAAAAAAAAAGAAAAAAAAAAAAAAAAAAAAAAACACCCTTCTATCCATCGTTCCCGAACTCCACATAGGGTTTTTTTTTTTTTTTTTTTTTTTTTTTTTTTTTTAATAATTCTTGCAATTTTGGCTTTAGCCCTGCCTGGATATTCTTCAAGAGCGATGTCGTTTGATAGCTTTGTGATTAAAGTAAATCCCAAATACTTACAGCAGTTAACAACCTCGATCTCTTCTGCCTGATAGTACTTTTTTTTTTGTTGTTTTGATAAATGCCCACCTTTTCTAAAAAAAAAAAAAAAGCATAATTTTTTATTTCTTTAATTTCACTTTAAGTCCTAGAGAAGTTAATGTTTTATCACGATTATTAAATTGATTTTGTAGCCCTGACGCAGTTGTCGATATCAAACATATATCATCAGCAAATAACAATTGAAAAAAAAAAAAAAAGATTTCTGGTAAGCCTGACAAAAACTGGAATCCGTGTTTGCCATGCTGTGTAACTTTTTTTCGGAGCTTCGGTTATCAACAACAACAACAACAACAACAACAACAAAAATCACGGGAGGTAACACGCATCCCTGTTTCATGCCGGCTGGACAGTCAAAGATGTCAGACATTTCCCTTCCCGAACGCACGACTGGACTGACTTATATATGCCTTGGAGCAGGTGTAGCATCTTAGTGGGGGGAGAGGAGGAGAGAGAGAGAGAGAGAGAGAGAGAGAGAGAGAGAGAGAGAGAGAGAGAGAGAGGAGAGAGAGAGAGAGTGCCACTGGAACATGGATGTGTGTGTCTGTGTGGTTTGTGTGTGTGTGTGTGTGTGTGTGTTACAGAGCCATTTCAGCATCAAGCGAGCCTGCGCCCTTCTAGGACTAGGCATCGACAACTGTGTTCGGATTGCCTGCGATTCCAGGTATCACAGTCTAGTATGGTGTACCACTAGAGCCAGAATTCGTCAAATTAATCTTTGCAAGAAACAAACAAAGCAAACAAACATCCCCATCCCCATACCCCCCCCCCCCCCCCACCCCCCCCCCCCCACACCACAAAAACCCAAAAAAAAAAAAAAAAAAAAAAAAAAAAAAAAAGGAAAACCCCAAAAACGAAGGCAAACAACCATCATATTTGATCACGAAAAGAGTCATTATGATGTCATAAATGATTTTGTGTGATATTAATGATTATCTTGCTTTACTCATCAGCGTCACCCATAGATATAAAAGCAAGGAATCAAGTAACACTGATCCTGGGGAAGACACTGGAAGATGAAACCAGTAATCAGCGAACAGTAACCATTGTCATGATTATTCTTTCCCGGAGCGAAATGTTGTTTCTTAGAGTTTTGTTTCTTTTTGCATCCTGTCAAGTGAAATCAGGGTGCCTTTCGTTGTCACTGATTAATTTCACGCGATTTATGTCACTGCATCTCGCATTGAAATGTCACGCAGAAAATATGTATATGATGCATGGATAAGCTTTCTGTGAAAATAAATACACTTTTCGTAGAGGGAAATGAAAAAGTTAATCTTTTGGCGCCAAAGATGACCTATAGCCCTGTCTTCTTTGTTAGCTGTCTGTGTGTGGGTTCATTTGTGGTAATGGTGCAGATGATGACGGAAAACGGCGACAGCTTCCCTGTGGGACTATAACCCCCCCCCCCCCCCACCCAACACACACACACACACACACACACACACACACACAATACACACAACACACACACACACACACACACACACACACACACACACACACACACACACTCCGCCGTCCTCCCTACCTCAGTCGCCTCCCTTCCTTTCACCCCGTGTTGCTTAGCATTCTGGTACGGTAATCACTTTCAATGTCTATGTATTTTCACTAGCGCGAAGTTGTATTCGTTTGTGGTTTCTCTTGATTTTGTTCGTGTATGCTCCATGCTCACCCCCTCCTCTTCCTCCCTGCCCCATCTCCAAGAATTATAGGACTATCTCAAGCGAGTGTGTGTGTGTGTGTGTGTGTGTGTGTGCGTGCGTGCGTGCGTGCGTGCGTGTGTGTGTGTGTGTGTGTGTGTGTGTGATAAGCATTTATGTAGGAGAAGGAAAGTGTCATTTCATCAACATTAGTCCATCAATAAACCCAGGCGCTTTGTATCAATGACCACAATATGAAACGTCATCATTTGCAGAACATACCGACTTGTACAGAGAGAGAAGGCCACTGAACAGAATCAAGAAAGGGTAGAAAGAAGTAAAAGAAGGGAGGCCCCACACAAAAAAAGAACAAAACAAACACAGACAAGCAAAAACCCACGGACACACACAGACGAAAAAAAAAAAGTGTTGAAAAAAGGTTGGAGAATAAAAGAGAAAGTACGGGGGATAGAGGATGGGTAGTTAACAACATCCTGCGCATGCTGCATCAAAACGGGGCAGCACTGCGCATCACCGAGAGTGATTCAGCAGCAATGCAGCGCATCCTCTGGTGGGTTTCTTCTCAGCGACCTCATATACCCTGAAACTAAACTTACAAAGAGCTCCAGAAGCATGACTTTAACCATGAACACACTCTCCATCCCGATTTCCCAGTTGAGCCAACCCACCAGCGGAGATCCTTCCGATGATGTTGTTGATGACGATGTTCCCGGTCTGGAAGGCAGACCAGGAGTTGCCAGACAGGAGGAGCGGGTGCTTAGCTCGGGTCAAGTTGGTGTATGTTTTTCAACCTTAGGGTTGAAACGGAAAACTACGATTTCCCGAAGCGACCAGAGAGTGGCCGGCGATGTAGTGCAGCGGAAGTCTGCTAGGGATTCTGTTTGCTGTAATGTTGATTCCCTATGGATAATTTGCCAGGTGGGGAACAACAAGTCCATAAAGAGAAAAAAACGAAGTCATTCATAAGTGAAAGTAAACGATTGATGTGATCAAACAAAAAAGGAAATGGAACGACATTGTATAATGAGAAGCATTTTGTGAAAACGCGTAATTGGTTTAAAAAGAAAATAATACAAATCGCTTTAGATGAATATATATATATATATTTTTTTTTGGTGATGATTTTACTTTGTGTCCCCAACTATAGGTAGGCATGTTCTGGAAACAGGATTCGTGAGTATGGTATGTTATTATGTTTTGTTGTATAATGTCTTAAGAAAAAAAATAATTGAAACTTACATGTTCCAAAGCTAACGCTAGGACAAGGAGCTTCTTTGCAGAAAACCTTAGCGTTCAACTATTAAATCCTACTACCTACCTCAGGATGCTTGATTCCAGCTGGGGGGAATTTTGACAAAATACACATTTTCAAGCAACTGTTAGTGTTTTTTAAAAAGAAGAACGAGAAATGCAATGCTTATGTGCTGTTTATTTGAAAAACACAACAACAAAAATAAATAAATAAATAAATAAAATAAAATAAAAAAGCTATATATCAATAATTCGTAATGTTTCGTAAGAAAATCGAAAAATCGGAAGGAAAGTTGTCATGTGATTTATATATGTATTACTTAGTACCAACTGTCATCGATTTTTTTTTTTTTTTTTTTTTTTTGATAACGGGAGTAGATGCGTGCGTAGGGAGTAAACATGCTGTGTTTGTGATGGAGCATGTGTGATTGGATGTTCGCAAACGCGGTGTGTGACAGAGGCAAGATGTTGGTGGCGGATCTGGAGGAGCAGATCCAGAAGGCCAAGGGATCCGGGCGGATCCCCATGATGGTGAACGCCATGTGCGGCACGACAGTGCTGGGAGCCGTGGACCCTCTGGAGGAGATCGCAGACATCTGTCAACAGCACAACATCTGGATGCATGTCGATGTCAGTCAGTGGCCCCCGGGCTTTGAGTCTGGGGGTGCTCTTTCACTTTGTGGCGTTTCCTTTCATTTGTTCCATCCATAGCTTTTTTGTTTGTTTTTTTTTTTTTTTCAATCATTTGTTTTGTTCCATTTATAGCAGTGTTTGTGTTGTTTAGTTTTCACGTATCATATAAGTCTGTCTGCATTTTTTTTTTTTAATAATTCCAATTACTTCTTAAAAAAAAAAATTCCATGTTGTTCTATTTACTTACATATCTTTGTAACCTTTTCATTCTCTTAAAAAAAAAATCTTACTTTTGTTTTTTTATCGTTTTTTCTTTTTTCTTTTAAATCTCATTTTCACTTATTGTATTTGATGCTGAATGATTGATTGTTTCATAATTTCATTCCAACGTTTTTTTTTTATCCTGTGCTGTTTATTTACCTGTTTATTTCTTTATCCATCAATTCACAGATTTCTCTTTCATTGCTATTCATTCATCTGTTTACTTGTTTCTTCCTTCATCTATATGTATTTACTTATCCATCTTTCATTTATTTTACCTTCGTTTTCATATCTATCCGTACACGTATTTCATTTCTTTTAATGACGTGTTACTTCCTGTTTCACTTTATGTTCATTTCACTGCTGTATTGACTGACCTCATTTGATGTCGGTGCATGCGCCGGCTGGTCTGAAGATAGACAGTTGTCAAGCAAGGCATTTTTGAAATAGGGGAGAAAAAAAATGGTGAGGAAAGTGGAGGGACTGGTGCGGGGGTGGGGGGGGGGGGGGGGGGTGATGAGGGAGAAGAGCAGAGAGAGGGGAGGAGGACAGAGGGGCAAGGGGGAGGAGGAGGAGAGGAGGAGGAGGAGGGTAGAGCAGAGCGTCATTGATCTGTTTGAGAGTGGAGGGGTAGAAGAAGAGGGGGGGGGGGGGGGGGGGGGGGGGGGGTTGTGTTGTGTTGATCAATAGTTCATGATCTTCCCCAGGAATTTTGACAGCAATTCGGATCTGTACTGAAATGCAGTGTTTGAAATGTACGCACGAGCAAACGAACCATAAACAATCTTCTCTGATTTAAAAACAACAACAACAACAACAACAACGCAAAAACACCATTATTGAATGACTTATTGTTTCATTGAGCAAAATTTCACATGGCAAACAAATCAACAATAAACTAGCAAACAAAAAAAAAAAAAAAAAATGAAAAGCAAAGTCAGGAACCATGTTTGGTAACTGTGAACTGATTGAGTAATAAAGTTTCTATCGACGCACAAAAGGACAGCCTGAAAAAGGAGTAATGCTTCGGCTAGACACGCATAATAAGAGATTGCCTGAGGTAATCACTGACTGGTTGATTGATTGATCTTTGACAGGGGGCCTGGGGAGGGTCCATTCTCATGTCAGGTGACCACAGGCACGTGACGAAAGGTGTCAAGCGGTAAGATGACATGGCGCGAGATCACACTGACTGGTGTAGCTTAGTTTCTTTGTTTCGTGTGCAGTGTGGTTTCCAACCACCTACCATATGACTGTCTGTCTGTCTGTCTGTCTGTCTGCCATGGTAGAAAAGGAGGAAGGGAGGTGAGGGGTGTGTGTGGATAGAAAGGCAACTGAAGGAGATAAAGAAAAGAGAAACAGTGAGATAGAAAAAGATGAAGAAGTATAAATGGAAAAAAAAGAAAAAGGAGAACAATGAGGATAAGAATGGTAATCGAAAGAAAAAATGTTAACATGAATAAAAATTGCAACCAATAACATAGCTAGAATAACATTTTTTAAAAATCAGATGAACGCTTAACGTAACAGGATAATAACATTTAAATGTGAAAATAGAATTATTAAAGGAATCTAAAAATGGTACTCTGAACAAGTCCTAAAACAATGTCACAAATCAAAAGGGGGTTTATCAAAACCTCCTTCAGGGACTTTTTTTCCCGAAAAAAAGCAGGCAGATAGGTTTTCATTTTACTGCAGTGGAAAAGTATATGTTCATTGAAATTTTTCCCACCGCAAACGCATGTGATGTTGGAAGCGAATTTGGTCTTAAAAGCATTAAGTTTAAATCTATAGGCGAGGGAAGTTAAAAGCCTTAAGTTAGACAGTTGACCATACTTAGATATAAAAACATCTTCAAAACTCGTTTGGGTGGTCAGCAGGTGATGAGTGGCCAACATCTTCTTGTTTCTTTCTAAAATGCTTCCAGCAAGCATTCTGCAGTAGGCTATACCCTTCTTTCAGTGATAATGGGTATTTTCAAATCATATGTTTCGTTTGTATAATATGCAGAGTTTTTAGCTAGTTTATCTGCGGATTCATTGAAATGTAATCCACTGTGTGAAGGCACCCAAAGAAATGTAAGATTACTACCTCGCAGGATAAGGAAATGCACCAAATGATTAATCTCAAAAATCAAAATCTTGTCTCACACTAGAATTTGAATTGCTTAAGGCATACAACACTGATTTTGAATCGACACAAAAAAGAATTTGAGTCACAGTTTTCGGAAAATCAAGCAAATAATGCAAAGCCATGAGAATGGCAGTTAATTCAGCTGTAAATATATTGATCTGTGCTTTCCAAATATAAAAACCTCTTTTGACCTTTAAGTAGGGATAGTGATAGCAGCACCAGCTTCGTGATTTTCTAGAACTGAACCATCGGTATAAACTTTGAGATGATTTGGATAATTGAGAAATAAATGCTCCTTCGCAACTGTGCCAATAAAATTTATATTCTCACTTTTCTTTGCATCGGTATAATTAATGTCAAAATGTCCTTTTTGTAATTCCCATGGAGGAATAGCACTACATGGATTACTACATTTTACCATATCTTCTAATCGTATTTCTGATTGTTGAAAAGTACCTAGAGTTTCAGTTCTTATTGTTTTAAGACATGATATGTTCTTGGCTCGTTTTGGGAAATCAACATCTGATCTTAAGCCAAATTTCCTTTTCAACATTGTTTTCACTTAAAGAGAGCCTTTTAACAAATATTTAGCGATGGCAAGCTGACGGCATTCATTTAAAGGAAGTACTCCTACCTCTCTATATGTTGCTATTGTTGATGTATGGAAAGGAACCCCTAAAGGCCAGTCGAAAAGCTTTACAATCCACGCTTTGTAATTTGTTTAATAAAATATTTTGGAGCAGTGAAAAAAACCTTCTTGACCATACGTAAGCCTAGAGCGAACAAGACTTATCGCTAGATGTTTTAGTACTCTGGCATCTTGGCTCCAGTATTGCTTACTAATAACTTTTAAAAAATTTAAAAGTTTTGCTGCTTTAGTTAATAAGTATTCAATGTGATAATTCCAATTTAATTTAGAAGTATATAAACCCCCAAAAACTTTACCCTTGTTTATATATTCCAAAATATCAGACCCAATATGGAGGGATGGTAAGTTGGGTGGATCAGCACCATTATTAAATAAAACCAGATGAGTTTTCTCAGTTGATAGAGTTAGTCCATTTTTCAAGCAAGTAGTTATTTAGTTTATCTAATTTTATTTGATAAGCTTTTCTATAGTAATTTATATCTCTTTTTGGTGACTTCTTTTTCATGGATACATTCATCCACATGCAAATATCATCTGCATATTGTACTAAGTTAACATTTTTTTGACAAACATTGAGGTAGGTCATGAAGTAATATATTAAAAAGATGGGACGCTGTTACCGATCCTTGTAGAATACCCATTGTAGGCATGCGTGTTGTCGAATAGGAATTTCCCACCTTTGTTTGTATGCTTCTTTTTATCAACAAGTCTTTTATGTAAAAGTAGATGTTCCCAGACAAACCATTTGTTTCAATTTATATAGTAATTTATGATGCCAAAACACTATCATACGCCTTTTTTATATATCAAAAAAGGTTGCTAAAACATTCTTTCTGCGAGCAAATTGATGTTTTACCTGTGTAGTCAATTTGACAAGATCATCAATGGTTGACCTACCCTTTCAGAAACCGGCTGGTTTTTTGGGATCACTTATTTTTATTACAATAGAATATTAGTCTGTTTAAAACTATCTTTTCCATGAGTTTGCCTACATGCGAAGTTAATGATGTAGGTCTGTAATTATTCTTATTATTTTTCGTTTTTCCTTCTTTAGGAATCGGTTATTATAAAATGTTTCCATATTTTAGGGTTTTGTCCCTGTTCGCAACACTTTTGAAATAAGTCGTGTAGCAACAGTACCCAACTGTCTGGCAAATGTTTAAGTAAGATATTAGAAATTGCGTCCATGCCTACTGATGACTTTTTATTAGTCAGGGAAAGTATAGCTTCTCTCAACTCTCTCGTATAGTAATTGGAGCATTGACATAAAGATCATCTTTACGC
>JADBJO010003266.1:62500-77500 GCA_016801955.1 Conus betulinus
GATTGATTAGTTTGGTGCACATGTATACACAATTGAATAGTTTGGTGCGCGTGTATACACAATTGAATAGTTTGGTGCACATGTATACACAATTGAATAGTTTGGTGCACATGTATACACAATTGAATAGTTTGGTGCACATGTATACACAATTGAATAGTTTGGTGCACGTGTATACACAATTGAATAGTTTGGTGCGCGTGTATACACAATTGAATAGTTTTGGTGCACATGTATACACAATTGAATAGTTTGGTGCACATGTATACACAATTGAATAGTTTGGTGCACATGTATACACAATTGAAGAGTTTGGTGCACATGTATACACAATTGAATAGTTTTGGTGCGCGTGTATACACAATTGAAGAGTTTGGTGCGCGTGTATACACAGTTGAATAGTTTGGTGCACATGTATACACAATTGAATAGTTTGGTGCACATGTATACACAATTGAATAGTTTGGTGCACATGTATACACAATTGAATAGTTTGGTGCACATGTATACACAATTGAATAGTTTGGTGCACATGTATACACAATTGAATAGTTTGGTGCGCGTGTATACACAATGGAATTTAGTTTGGTGCACATGTATAGACAATGGCATTTAGTTTGGTGCACATGTATACACAATGGAATTTGGTTTAGTGCACATGTATACACAATGGAATATAGTTTGGTGCGCGTGTATACACAATGGAATTTAGTTTCGTGCACATGTATAGACAATGGCATTTAGTTTGGTGCACATGTATACACAATGGAATTTGGTTTAGTGCACATGTATACACAATGGAATATAGTTTGGTGCGCGTGTATACACAATGGAATTTAGTTTGGTGCACATGTATAGACAATGGCATTTAGTTTGGTGCACATGTATACACAATGGAATTTGGTTTAGTGCACATGTAGGCTATACACAATGGAATATAGTTTGGTGCGCGTGTATACACAATGGAATTTAGTTTGGTGCACATGTATACACAATGGAATTTAGTTTGGTGCGCATGTACACACAGTGGAACTGAGTTTGGTGCGCATGTACACACAGTGGAATTTAGTTTGGTGCGCGTGTATACGCAATGGAATTTAGTTTGGTGCGCATGCATACACAATGGAATTTAGTTTAGTGCACATGTATACACAATGGAATTTAGTTTGGTGCGTACAATGGAATTTACATTGCCCTAGGTACACACATTATGTAATGTGAAGCGCGCAGTGCACACACAATTAACACAAAACGCATTATTTGCATTATTCAGCGTATACAGTGCCAAAACAAAAGCCTTTCGGTTCGATCTAAATTACCCAGTGGGACGCAATGTTAGTAAAAAAAAAAAAAAAAAAAACGTACGGATTGTTTTTAAGCGCCCGGTGTAACGATAGCAACACAAAAGCATGATGTAAACTGCCCAGTGTATACAATACTAACACGAACATGGTGCTATTTAAATTGCCCAGAAACATAATATCACCAGGTACACTCATAGTGTAACTTATATTGCCGAGTGTACACAAACCAACACAAAAAACTTATAATGGGTTGAGAAACGCCAGGTGCAAGCAGTATTCATAATGTTTGTTTTGTTTGTTTGTTTGTTTTTTCGCCATTATCCATAGTTTATAACCATTAAAAGGTTTACCTTTACTGTACCCCAGCTGTGTGTGCAATATCAATAACATATGTTACATTACACAGCACCTACAACACCGACAAGAACACTTGTAATGTGTCCCCCATTGCCAAGTGTGCGTAATACTTGAAATGATCTTTCATGGCCCGGTACTAATAACACACGAATGCCTATAATGCATCTTACATAGCCCAATACAGCCAATTTAGCACCACCAACATACACATAATTTCCTCACACCATAGGTAGACACAGTATGTAGCAAAACTACAACTGTCATATCTAGCAGAAGGGGATCTACGCATTTGCATCTTTTATGAAATGATACCCATGCCAGCATGTGTCGGCTGGCACGTTTGCCTCAAGTCCACGTTCAGGACTATAGATCAGTGTAGTTCTTGGTCAGGATCTATCACCTTGGTTAGGATCTATCACCTTCACGCTCGGATCGTTGTTCATAGCTTCTTGCGCTGTCGAAAAAAACATGTTTAGATACCGGTCTTTCCTTTTCGCTTGTTTATTAGTTTGCTTTCCAACGTTAGCCTTGACTGGTGTTCCGCTGTGAAGTGGTCCTCTGCGTTTAACGAAATCAGAACAGACCTTGTCACATGCTCCATTCAAATGAAACGACGGTGTCTTTCTCTGTTTAGCCTCTGTATGACGTGTGTTTCTGATTAGCCTCAGTATGGTGTGTCTTTCTCTTTACCCTCAGTATGATGTGTCTTTCTCTTTAGCCTCATTGTTACGTGTCTTTCTGTTTACCCTCAACATGATGTGTCTTTCTGTTTAACCCTCAGCGTGATGTGTCTTTCTGTTTACCCTCAGCATGACGTGTCTTTCTGTTTACCCACAGCCTGACGTGTCTTTCTGTTTACCCTCAGCATGATCTGTCTTTCGGTTTACCCTCAGCATGATCTGTCTTTCTGTTTAGCCTCACTATGATGTGTCTTTCTATTTCACTGCAGTATGCCGTGTCTTTGTTTACCCTCAGTATGACGTGTCTTTCATTCTAACCTCAGTATGACGTGTCTTTCTCTTTAACCTCAGTATGACGTGTCTTTCTCTTTAACCTCAGTATGAGTGTGTCTTTCTCTTTAACCTCAGTATGGTGTGTGTCTTTCTGTTTTCCTCGGTATGATGTGTCTTTCTCTTTAACCTCAGTATGATGTGTCATTCCATTTCACCTCAGGATGGTGTGTCTCTTCTGTTTACCCTTAGTACGACATGTCTTTCTGTTTAACCTCAGTATGATGTGTCTTTCCGTTTAACCTCAGTATGATGTGTCATTCTATTTCACCTCAGTATGATTTGTCTTTCTGTTTACCCTTAGTATGACATGCCTTTCTGTTTAACCTCAATATGATGCGTCTTTCTTTTTACCCTCAGTATGATGTACCTTGCTGTTTACCCTCAGTATGATGTGTCTTTCTTTTTACCCTCAGTATGATGTGCCTTGCTGTTTACCCTCAGTATGATGTGTTTTTTTCTGTTTACCATCAGGGTGATGTGGCTTTCTTCTTACACTCAGATTGATGTGTCTTTCTCTTTACCTTGGCTTCGACGAGTCTTTCTCTTCATATTGGCTTCGACGTGTCTTTCTGTTTACATTGGGATCGCTTGTGTTTCTGCTTACACTGGATGCGACGTGTCTTTCTCTTTACATTGAGTTCGATGCGTTTTTCTGTTTACATTGGGTTCGATGTGTGTTTCTGTTTACATTGGGTTAGATGTGTCGTCTTTTTATGTACATTGGGGTCGACGTGTCTTTTTGTTTACATCGGGTTCGATGTATATTTCTGTTTACTCTCAGTATGGTGTCTCTTGTTTTTATCTTCAGTATGTGCTTATGTTCATTTTGAGTATGATTTGTCTTTGTGTTGTCTTCAGTATCAATTGTCTCATATTTACTTTTAGTATGATATGTCTCTCTCTTTTCTCTTCAATATCATGTATCTTTCTGTTTCTCTTCAACATGAAGTGTGTTTCTATCTTCAGTACGTTGTGTCTTTCTGTTTGCCCTCAGCGTGATGTGTCTTTCTGTTTACCCGCAGTGCGATGTGTCTTTCTATTACCTTTGATATCATCTGTCTTTCCATTTACCTTCAGTTTGTTGTGTCTTTCTGTTTACCTTTGGTATATAATGCATCTGTCTGTTATCTATTTTTTCGGTATGTGTGTCTGTGTTTACTTTGTGTGTGTTGTGTCTTTCTGAACTCGATAAACGCTCATCAATCTTTTGATTGCTGCCTTTTAAAAGACCTTGATGATTCAAATACTCGTTAAAACCCCATTACTATTTTGATCATTAATCTTCTAAAAAAAAAAAAAAAAAAAGAAAAAGAAAAAAAAAAGAAACCCTCCATTAGCCTTATCCCCGATCTGTTAGAAATCTCAAAGATCGTGGATTAACTGTGCTAGCTGTAAGGTTTTTGAAATACACCTTGTTCCTGATCGCCATTCGTAGTGACTGTCGTCATTCGTGCCTGCGTTCAGAACTCACCTCTCTCTCTCTCTCTCTCTCTCTCTCTCTCTCTCTCTCTCTCTCTCTCTCTCTCTCTCTCTCTCTCTCTCGATCTCTCTCTCTCTCTCTCTCTCTCTCTCTCTCTCTCTCTCTCTCTCTCTCTCTCTCTCTCCTCTCTCTCTCTCTCTCTCTCTCTCTCTCTCTCTCTCTCTCTCTCTGTCACTCTCTGTCTCTATCAATCTCCTTCTCTCTCCTTCTCTCTCTCTCTCGCCTCCCCCCTCTCTCTCTCTCTCTCTCTCTCTCTCTCTCTCTCTCTCTCTCTCTCTCTCTCTCTCTCTCAGAGACATAAACGGGCCCTCGACGAGCCTCCTCGTTTTCTATCCATGAACACTTCCATCAGTCATTGATGATGGACTGTCCCAAGCCTTCAGTGAGCCTGACTGTCTATCCATAAAACACTTTCATCAATCATAGCAATCATTGTTGATGACTGTCCCAAGCCTTCAGTGAGCCTGACTGTCTATCCCATGAACACTTTCACCAATCATGTCAATCTTCTTGATGACTGTCCCCAGCCTTCAGTGAGCCTGGCTGTCTATCCATGAACATTTCCATCACTTTCCCGAGGTGTGGTTGACGTGGGTGTTGTGGTTGACGTGTAGTGTGGTTGACGTGGGTAGTGTGGTTGACGTAGGCGTTGTGGTTGATGTGGATGTTGCGGTTGATGTGGTTTTTGTGGTTAACGTGGGTGTTGTGGTTCATGTGGACTTTGTGATTGACGTGGGTAGTATGGTTGACGTGAATAGTATGGTTGACGTGAGTAGTATGGTTGACGTGGGTAGAGTGTGGTTAACGTGAGTAGTGTGGTTGACGTGGGTATGGCTGGTTGACGTGGATGTTGCGGTTGACGTGAGTGTTGTGGTGAGTGGGTGTTGTGGTTGACGTGGGTGTTGTGGTTCATGTGGACTTCGCGGTTGACGTGGGTAGTGTGATTGACGTGGGTAGTGGGGTTGACGTGGATAGTGGGGTTGACGTGGGTAGGGTTGGTTGACGTGAGTAGTGAGGTTGACGTGGGGTGTTGTGGTTGACGTGGGTGTTGTGGTTGACGTGGGTGGTTGTGGTTGACGTAGGTGTTGTGGTTGACGTGGGACCTTGTGGTTGACGTGGGTATTGTGGGTGTTGTGGTTGACGTGGGTGTTGTGGTTCATGTGAGTGTTGTGGTTGACGTGGGTATTTGGTGTTATGGTTGACGTGGGTGTTGGGGTGACGTGAGTGTTGTGGTTACGTGGGTAGGTGTGGTGACGTGTGCAGGTACCTGCTGGACAAGCTGAAGAACAGGGCGGGCTTCCATCTGCTGACGGAGGAGGTGAGCCCGCAGCGCTGGACATTGACGTGGTCTTCAACACATCATCTTCATTGTCATCGTCGTCGTTTTCATCACCCACCATCTTCAACACCTGTTTTTTTTTTTATACTGTTTGTTCCTCCTTTTTTTTTTTTTACTCCTCCTCCTCCTCCACCCTCCTCCTCCTCCTCCTCCTCCTCCTCATCATTGTCATCATCATCACCGTCATCATTGTCATCTGTTTCCACCATCTTCACACCAGGTCGTTGATATTTTCCTCAACGTCTTCATCATTGTCATCGTCATGTCCATCTGCTAGATCATCTCCAGCTCTTGATCATTGACGTTGCCCTCAAAATTTTCATCATCATCACCATCGTCGTCTTCATCTGTTCCCCCATCTTCAACGTCTGGCTTCTGACGTTGACCTCGACATCATCATCATCATCATCATCATCATCATCATCATCATCGTCGTCGTCGTCGTCGTCGTCGTCGTCGTCGTAATCATCATCATCATTTCATCTGTTTTCCCCATATTCACTAGCTGATTGTTGATGCTGACCTCAACATCATTACCTTTACCATCATCATTTTCATCTGCTCCTCAATCTGCGCCATCTAATCGTTATGGTGTGGCTATGTTCGTTTGGAGATGTGTGTGTGTGTGTGTGTGTGTGTGTGTGTGTGTGTGTGTGTGTGTGTTAATTTTGTTCTTTTTCATTGAATGAAAAATGTTGACATTTTTGTTCATAATGTTTTCTTAAATGTCAGTACAACCACGGGTTAATCTGACAACGAACTGGTTCCAGTCAGTCAAACTGTAGTAAAAACTAAACCTCTCCCTCTCTCTCTCTCTCTCTCTCTCTCTCTCTTCGCGAGCGTGCGCGCGCGCACGCGCGCGTGCGCATGAGTGTGTGTGTGTGTGCGCGCGCGCGTGCGTGCGTGCCTGTGCCCAGCGTGCGTGTGTGCGTGCATGCGTGCGCATGAGCACGTGGGTCCACGAGTGGGCGGGTGTTTCACTTTGTGACTCTGTGTTTTTTGAGTGAGCGTACTACCACAGTAATTTGGATGTATTATGTTACGTGCATCTGTCGGATGGTGTGTTCATTTCAGCTCATTTAAAACAGAGTTATCTAATATGCTGAGTGTTGTTGTTGTCGTCGTCGTCATTGTTGTAGTTATTATCAACTATTGTTGTTGTCGTCTTCGTTGACGCTGTTCTTGTTGTTAATAAAGATAGTGATGTTGATGTTGATAAGATGATTGCGGTGGTAACGTCGACGACGACGACAATGATGACGACGACGACTACGACGACAATGACGACGACAGTGACGACGACGATGAGGAGGAGGAAGAGGAGGAGGAGGAGGAAGGTGGTGATAAAACTGATTAATCAATAAATCTGTCTGATGATGATGATGATGATGATGATGATGATGATGATGATGATGATGATGATGTGTGGTGGTGGTGGTGGTGGTGGCAAATCGATTAATTGATAAATCTGCCAACATATTGATCCATCTCTCATCAAAATTGTGATGCTGCTGCTGCTGATGATGTTGCTGCTGCTGCTGCTGCTGCTGCTGATACATTGATCAATTATTAGATTGGTCAATCTATCGGTCTGTCTGTCTCTCTGTTCTGACAGCTGGACGCCCCCAATGTGTGTTTTTGGTATCTACCGGAAGCATGGCGCCATCTGAACTTTGACCTAATTCCCAAAGAAAAACTGAGCAAGGTCAGTGCCAGGTCAAAGGTCGTCAGAGTACACACGTGTGTTTGTCGATACTTTTCTCACTTGGTCTCTTGGCTGAAATGCAATGGAACTAAAGTGTACAAACAGGTTAATGTGTGACAGAGATCAGGATTAATCTGTGCAAACACCAACAGGCTAATTTGTGTTAGAAGTCAAGACTTCTGTGTACAGATATCATTAGGCTAATGTGTGTTTAGAGATGAAGACTTATCTGTACAAATATCATTAGGCTAATGTTGTTAGAGATGAAGATTTTTTCTGGTACAGATATCATTAGACTAATATTTGTTAGAGATGAAGAATGATCTGTACAGTCGTCATTAGGCTAACGTGTGTGTTCTTCTATTTAATCTCTATACACATAAGTGATTTTAGACAACCAAAAATAAATAAATAAACAGGGTAGTAAAGGAGGAAGAGAGGGAGGGGGGGGGGGTGGATACACAGGCAACTGAAGGAGATAAAGAGATAGAGAAATAGTGAGAGAGAAAAAGATGAAGAAGTATAAATGAAAAAAAAAGGAAAAAGAGAAAAAGGAGGATCGGGATGGAAATTGGAAGAAAAAAATGTTAAAGTGAATAAAAATTGCAACCTATAACATAACTAGAATAACATTTTTTAAAACATCAGATGAACGCTGAAGGTAACAGGATACTAACATTTAAACGTGAAAGTAGAATTATTAAAGGAATCTACAAATGGTACTCTGAACAAGTCCTGAAACAATACATTAGGCTAACGTGTGTTAAAGATGAAGACTTATCTGTACTTATTTGCACCAATCAGGTTGCTTCTACCATCAAGGGAAGAATGATGGAGCACGGCACAATGCTGGTTCAATACCAGCCCCTAGGATCTCTGCCCAATCTCTTCCGGGTCGCCATCTCCAATCCCATCGTCACCTGCGCCGATGTCGACTTCCTGGCGGAGGAAATCGAGCGCTTGGGCGCGGACATCCCTTTTCCAGAATAGTGGGCACGTCCGTCCGCTGCACGCTGTCTTGTAGTAGACCTCATGGGCCTGTCCATTACGTAGTCATTGTGTCGGATTGGGGGCTGAGAGGTTGGGAGATGAATGTCTTATTTGCCGCATACACGAAAGCGAATGACAAAATCTGGAGGAATAAGCTGAACTTTGTGTAACCAAGGAAAGTTCGATGCATTTGCGAAGAATGACGCCAGAATCAGATCTGGAGATGTAAGGTTGAATTTCATTGGCTAGTTGGACAGTTATCTGATAGCTGTAGTCGACTTTCAATTGAAAAAGTAGGCTTTATCTCAGCGTTTATAGGATGTATCAACGTGTAGATCTCTACGTTATAGTCTAAGTCATGTCGCATTCAGTAGATCTCTATGTGATAGTTAAAAATCATGTCAAATTCGTTAGATCTCTATGTTTAAGTCTAAGTCATGTCAAATTTGTTACATCCCTATGTGATACTTAAAGACATGCCGAATTTTTATGAAAAATCCAAGCGATCATGGGTAGTTAGGCGTACATAGGACAAGGTGGTCTAGTCACGTGGCTTGTGGCCCCCAGTAACAATATTGTCTTTCATCAGATGTCTAGAAACTGTTGTGTTGCTCATCAAAAACGGCACCCTGTCTACGCTTGTCCCATTTTTTTTTTCATGCGGTGCGGTCACAACGTTTTTTTTTTTTTTTGTTTGTTTGTTTGTTTTTTTTAATACGTTGGAGTCACAGCTTTATCTTCCGTAATTTTTTTTATGCGTTGCAGCCACAACTGTATTACAAGGGTGCTTCTTTTTTTTTTTTTTTTTTTTTTTTTTTTTTTTTTTTTTAAAATGCGTTGCAGTCGTAACTTTATTATCTGTAGTTCTCAATGCGTTGAAGTCACAACTTAATCATTTGCTTTTTTTGTATGCGTTGCAGTCACAATTTTTTCAACAGTTTATCTCCTTTATGTGTTGCAGACACAGTGTTTCATTTGTTATCTTTGTCATGCGTTGCAGTCACAACTTTATCATTTTTTGTTAAATTTCAAAACTATCGAACTGCCCTTTCATCAAAGGTCCCCCCCCCTCCCCCCCACTCCCCCCCCCCACCGT
This sequence comes from Conus betulinus, assembly GCA_016801955.1. Lineage (NCBI taxonomy): Eukaryota > Metazoa > Mollusca > Gastropoda > Neogastropoda > Conidae > Conus > Conus betulinus. Next base: position 71,785 of record JADBJO010003266.1, read on the forward strand.
TCTTTCGGTTTCGTTTGTTGTCTGTGATCTAACTTTCATTAACCTGAAATGTGACTGTGAAATGTGAGTCATGGTCGTTTCGTTTTTATTTGTGGATTGTTTAAAAAATGAAATTGCAACTGACAGGGAGATACATGTATGCGATACTTTATTGTTTTTTACCTCATTTGTGCAAGCACCAGGTTTGTGGCTGTCCAATAGTTATGCCAAGCGTTGTTATGATTTGGTAAGCGGAAGCACCATTTTGACTGTTTGAATTGGAACGGGTTTACCACCGTTCTAATTAAGGGGACTGATTGCAGGGTCTTTTCACCCAGAATGACACGATTCAGACAACGCACTGTTTGGCTCATAAGGTCAGCGTGTTGTCCAGGGATACCAGAAATGTATTTGTGATGTGTATTTACTGGTCAGAGTATGCAGAGTTGGATACTTCCTCTTCCTGGACGAATGCCACTGCAATACACGGAGAAATATTAACACAAATTCAGTGGAAGACTTCGCTGTGTGTTCTGTAAAGAATTATTCTAGATACATCGCTCCAGAATTCGGTTTCCAAACAGTACAATCCTCTACTTTCATGAGAGTAAATACCAGCAACAGCTGACATTGATTACAACCATCAGAGACAAAATAGGGATATGTAAAGCAGCTGGATACTCTTTTTGGTCCTGTCTTTTTTTCTGATTTATAGCATAGTATGTTTGAATCAAACGTATCCCTAACGTAATTGTGAATCGGAGGAAACTTTATCCGTCAAGTATGTTTAATTAAGGCAAGAGCATACGCCACGTACGTTTGAGGAAAGTTTGGCTGTCACGTTTCTTATAGTTAAGGTACATGTCACGTGTGTTTCAGTCCAGATATGTATAACATTATATTTTAGGCAGGGTATGTGTTGCATGTGTTTCGGGCGAAGTGCCTATCACGTGTGTTTTGTTTTAATAAGGTATTTATTACGTATGTTTCAGTCTAGGTATCTGTTACATATGTTTTAATTATTGTACCTATCATGCACGTTTTAGTCAAAGTATCAATCGCGTATGTTTTGATCAAGGTATATATTATGTATGCTACCTATTATGTATGTTTCAGTCATGATATCTATTACATACGATCTAGGCAATGGTGATCGTCCCATATGTAGGCAAGGGTACCCTTTGCATATATTTTAAGTAAGCATGAATAACCATCATGTATAATCGGGTAACTGTCTCTCAAATGTGACAGAGAATGAATTTTTATGAAAAAAAAAGATCTGAGGGGTTTTGTCAGGTCTGAAACTGTTTCATAACATCAATAGTGGTAGTTTCGCAGTTTTCCTCGTGTAATACTGTTGTGTATTGTGGATGTGGCAGTGTCGTGGGTATTCCAAGCCAAACAAAAAAAAAAAAAAAAACAAAAAAAAAAAAAAAAAAAAAAAAAAAAGAAAAACACACACACACACACACACACACACACACACGCAAACACACACACACACACAAGTTTTAGGACGGTTAGTATTTGAGGAAAAAAAAAAAAAAAAAAAAAAACCTTTCGGCTACGTCATGGGCATGTTGAGATGGAACGGTGTAGATGCTGCCCAGCCCAGGCGAAGGAAACACCGTGTCACCGATCAGAGGGTTTTATTTGGTAGTTCTGGGGAATTGTGTTCTGTGCATAGGTTTTAACCACCGCCAACATTCATTCTGCCATTGTTCACGAACAAGAAAAAAAAAAAAAAAAACGCTATCGCGCTGCCTTGTCATCCTTTTTTCTCCCCATGTCTCAGGGGTACCATGCCATGCAGCAGGAAGTCAGTCTCACCGTGCTATTGCCTCATGCCAGATCATTGTCAGATTTTCTTTATGGCAAACAGGCCTGACATTCACCAGTCATGCCAGATCATTGTCAGATTTTCCTTATGGCAAACAGGCCTGACATTCACCAGTCATGCCAGATCATTGTCAGATTTTCCTTATGGCAAACAGGCCTGACATTCACCAGTCATGGCAAGTCACTGTCAACCTTTCCCTATGGCAACAGGACAGACATTCAATTAAATCAAGGAAGTTAAATAGAAAACTGTTGTCCTGGCCTTGTTCGACGTTCCGAGGCTTTCTTATCCGTTCTGGTGGCCGCTGTGACACAGGTCCAGCCTTATACGTTATGTGGAGAGTTTTTTTTTTTTTTTTTTTTTTTAATTTTATTTTTTATTATACCGATACGAAATGGATACGTCAGTCTACACCGCTATGGCTTCATAGATCATGTCCCGCTAGACTGACAATGCAACGCATCAGACCTTTTACGTTGGTATTTCGAAAGTAGTTTGGAGAAGCTCTGGTTTGTTGCACACAGCTCTCTATAACAGACACAGACTTGAGTTTAGTTTATGAGTTTTTTGTGTGTCTCAGATAAAAAAAAAAAAAAATATATGAAAAGATCGGCGTGAAAAAACAAACGGTTACTCCAAAACAACAAGGTAAGGAACTCTTAAACCCTAGTTACAAAACAAGGAAAAAGAACTCGTATTTTAAGGACTTGGAATAGAGTCAGATCGGAGAGTTCACATGAAGTCATTACAGTACCTAGACATGGGATCCGATGGCTGTGCTGGCCTACACATGAGATCTGATGACTGTGCTGGCCTAGACAGGAGATCAGGTGGCTGTGCTGGCTTAGACAGGAGATCCGGTGGCTGTGTTGGCATAGACAGGAGATCCAGTGGCTGTGCTGGCCTAGACAGGAGATCCGGTGGCCTATACAGCAGATCCGATGGCCAAGACATGAGATCCATCGGCTCTGCTGGACTAGACATGAGATCCATTGGCTGTGCTGGCTTAGACATGAGATCCATTGGCTGTGCTGGCTTAGACATGAGATCCATTGGCTGTGCTGGCTTAGACATGAGATCCATTGGCTGTGCTGGCCTAGACAGGAGATCCGATGGCTGTGCTGGCCTAGACATGAGATCCATTGGCTGTGCTGGCCTAGACATGAGATCCAATGGCTGTGCTGGCCTAGACATGAGATCCAATGGCTGTGCTGGCCTAGACATGAGATCCATTGGCTGTGCTGGCCAAGACATGAGATCCATTGGCAGTGCTGGGCTAGACAGGAGATCCGGTGGCTGTGCTGGCCTAATCAGGAGATCCAGTGGCTCTGTTGGCATGGGTAGGATGGGACAGGACTCCTTTCACTTACTTACCACAGTTCTGTTTCCTCAGACTGGTGGGTGGAGGGGATGTCTTCTTGCAGGAATATTGCTTCGTGTGGCACATCGTCCCTGAAGAACCGGTTGGAGGTGGTCTTGTAGCACCTGAACGTCGATTGTTCCTTCTGCGAACAACAGCTGGTCCACAGCCAAGTGTGAAAGACATCCTCACTCTGTGAATCATAGCCAGCGTACTGGTGAACACCACTCTCTCTACAGCAATGTGAAAGACAGCCTCACTCTGTGAATCATAGCCAGCGTACTGGTGAACACCACTCTCTACAACAATGTGGAAAGACAGCCTCACTCTGTGAGTTCCAGCCTGCATGCTGGTGAACACCACTCTCTACAGCAATGTGAAAGACATCCTCACTCTGTGAATCGTAGCCAGCGTACTGGTGAACACCACTCTCTACAGCAATGTGAAAGACAGCCTCACTCTGTGAGTTCCAGCCTGCATGCTGGTGAACACCACTCTCTACAGCAATGTGAAAGACAGCCTCACTCTGTGAGTTCCAGCCTGCGTGCTGGTGAACACCACTCTCTACAGCAATGTGAAAGACAGCCTCACTCTGTGAGTTCCAGCCTGCATGCTGGTGAACACCACTCTCTACAGCAATGTGAAAGACATCCTCACTCTGTGAATCGTAGCCAGCGTACTGGTGAACACCACTCTCTACAGCAATGTGGAAGACAGCCTCACTCTGTGAGTTCCAGCCTGCATGCTGGTGAACACCACTCTCTACAACCAGGATCTGGCTCCATTGTTCAGAGGGCTGTTGCTTCTCTCGTGGTCTGTCTTTGTTCTGCAGGACCAGCATTCATACACCGCTGAACTGTCGTTTGAAGTCAACGGGATGGCGTCTTCTTTACACTCTCTTTCAGCAGCCCCACCACTGATGTCTGGTTCTCCAATCCACCACTGATTTCTCTGCAATCCACCACTGATTTCTCTACAATCCACCACTGATTTCTCTACAATCCACCGCTGATTTGTTCCTGAATCCAAAATTGATTTCTCTGCAATCCAGCACTGATTTTTTTTTTCTAAATCCACCACTGGTTTTCTCTGCAAGCTACCACTGATTTTTCTGCAGTCCTCCCCTGATTCTTTCTAATCCATTAGTGGTTTCTCTCTAATCCGCCACTGCTTTCTCTTAAAGCATCACTGATTTTCTCCACAATCCACCATTGATTTCTTTCTAATCCACCACTGATTTCTCTACAATCCACCACTGATTTCTCTGCAATCCACCACTGATTTCTCTCTAATGCACCACTGATTTCTCTACAATCCACCACTGATTTCTCTGCAATCCACCACTGATTTCTCTGCAATCCACCACTGATTTCTCTTGCAATCCACCAATGATTCTCTGCAATCCACCACTGATTTCTCTACAATCCACCACTGATTTCTCTACAATCCACCACTGATTTTTCTCTGCAATCCACCACTGATTTCTCTGCAATCCACCACTGATTTCTCTGCAATCCACCACTGATTTCTCTCTAATCCACCAATGATTTCTCTCTCTAATCCACCACTGATTTCTCTGCAATCCACCAATGATTTCTCTCTAAGCCACCAGTGATTTCTCTACAATCCACCACTGATTTGTTTCTGAATTCAGTATTGTTTCTCTGCAGTCCAGCACTGACATTTTTTTTCTGAATCCACCACTGATTTCTCTGCAATCTACCACTGATTTTTCTGCAGTCCTCCCCGGATTTCTCTGTAATCAATCACTGGCTTCTCTCTAATCCGCCACTGATTTCTCTTAAAGGATTACTGATTTCTCTGTAATCCACCATTGTTTTATTTCTAATTCACCTTTGATTTATCTGCAATCCATTGCTGATTTCTTTCTAATCTACCTTTGATTTCTCTGCAATCCATCATTGATTTATCTGCAATCCACCACTGATTTCTCTGCAATCCATCACTGATTTCTCTGTAATGCACCCCTGATTTTCTCTGCAATCCACCACTGATTTCTCTGCAATCCATCACTGATTTCTCTGTAATGCACCCCTGATTTCTCTGCAGTCCATCACTGTTTCTCTGCAATCCATCACTGATTTCTCTGCAATCCATCACTGATTTCTCTGCAATCCACCACTAATGTCTCTTTCTGTGTTCCGCCACTTACGTCTATTTCTGCAATCCACCCTTATGTCTTTTTTTTCACTCCACTTCTGATGTCTGTTTCTGCAATCCACCATTGATGTCTGTTTTTTGCAATCCACCCCTGATGTCGTTTTCGTTTCTACAATTCATCACTGGCGTCTGTTTTTCTGCAATCCCACTCCTGAGGTTTGTGTCTGCAATCCACCCCTAATGTCTGTGTCTGAAATTCACCACCGCCGTCCGTTTCTGCAATTCATCATTCATGTCTGTTTCTGCAATCCACCCCTGACGTCTGTTTCTGCAATCCATCCCAGACGTCTGTTTCTGCAATCCACCCCTGACGTCTGTTTCTGCAATCCATCCATGACGTCTGTTTCTGCAATCCA
>JADBJO010003266.1:82500-85000 GCA_016801955.1 Conus betulinus
TTCAAAGAACTCTGCTTTTATTTCAGAGACTGCTTGTACACACTGTTTGTCGGTTATCTCAACGTTGTCGGTTTGAGACAGAGAGGAGAATGACTGGATGGGAAATACAAACTGAGGGAATGAAGTAACAGGGCTGGTTATATCAGTGACAGAGTAAGAGTCATGGTATGATGGCCTGGGCAGAAGTAATAGATGGCGCTGAGTTTTAAAGATATGTCAAAGTGTTTCTAAAAGTTTGGTACTCAAAACTGGAAGGTTTTGCTCATAAACATGCGGTGGCAAAACCACTGCACGTTCCTTCTGAACTGACTTTTAAAAGCATATGATATGATCTATATGAATAATATTGTATTTAGGCAAATATTCCACTGCACGTTTCCCTCTAAGGTTTGACATTTTCTGAAAAGTAAGACCCTGCCTGACAGTCTTTCAAAATTCAAAGTTTATTCTTCTGTAACTGCCAAAGCTGATTTTTTTTCATTCTTCTCTAACTACCAGGGCTGATTTTTTTTCATTCTTCTCTAACTACCAAGGCTAATTGTTTCATTCTTCTCTAACTACCAAGGCTAATTGTTTCATTCTTCTCGAACTACCAAGGCTGATTGTTTCATTCTTCTGTAACTACCAAGGCTGATTGTTTTATTCTTCTCTAACTACCAAGGCTGATTGTTTCATTCTTCTCTAACTACCAAGGCTAGCCGTTTCATTTTTCTCTAACTACCAAGGCTGTGATTGTTTCATTCTTCTGTAACTACCAAGGCTGTGATTGTTTCAGTCTTCTGTAACTACCAAGGCAGATTGTCACGTGCACGCCACAAGCGCCCTACATCAATGCCCCATCTGCCCCAATACGCACACCCACGTCACGCCCTTCAACCGCGCAGCCAGCCCATTTCCCCCCCCCCCCCCCCCCCCTAGTCCCCTCCATGTCACCACCTTCCCCCGCCATAGCCCCCTCTATGTCACCCCTTCCCCCGCCATAGTCCCCTCCATGTCACCCCCTTCCCCCGCCATAGTCCCCTCTATGTCACCCCTTTCCCCCGCCATAGTCCCCTCTATGTCACCCCCTTTCCCCCGCCATAGTCCCCTCCATGTCCCCCCCCTTTCCCCCGCCATAGTCCCCTCTATGTCACCCCTTTCCCCCGCCATAGTCCCCTCCATGTCACCCCTTCCCCCCGCCATAGTCCCCTCCATGTCACCCCTTCCCCCGCCATAGTCCCCTCCATGTCACCCCCCTTTCCCCCGCCATAGTCCCCTCTATGTCACCCCTTTCCCCCGCCATAGTCCCCTCCATGTCAGCCCTTTCCCCCGCCATAGTCCCCTCCTCACCCCCCCCCCTTCCCCCGCCATAGTCCCCTCCATGTCACCCCCCCCTTCCCCCGCCATAGTCCCCTCCATGTCACCCCCCCCTTCCCCCGCCATAGTCCCTCTATGTCACCCCTTCCCCCGCCATAGTCCCCCCCTCCATGTCAGCCCTTTCCCCCGCCATAGTCCCCTCCATGTCACCCTTTTCCCCCGCCATAGTCCCCTCCATGTCACCCCCCCCTTCCCCCGCCATAGTCCCCTCCATGTCACCCCCTTCCCCCGCCCTAGTCCCCTCCATGTCACCCCCTTCCCCCGCCATAGTCCCCTCTATGTCACCCCTTCCCCCGCCATAGTCCCCTCCATGTCAGCCCTTTCCCCCCCGCCATAGTCCCCTCCATGTCACCCCCTTCCCCCGCCATAGTTCCCTCCATGTCACCCCTTTCCCCCGCCATAGTCCCCTCCATGTCACCCCCTTCCCCGCCATAGTCCCCTCTATGTCACCCCTTTCCCCCGCCATAGTCCCCTCCATGTCACCCCCTTCCCCCGCCATAGTCCCCTCCATGTCAGCCCTTTCCCCCGCCATAGTCCCCCTCCATGTCACCCCCTTTCCCCCGCCCATAGTTCCCTCCATGTCACCCCTTCCCCCGCCATAGTCCCCTCCATGTCAGCCCTTTCCCCCGCCATAGTCCCCTCCATGTCACCCCCTTCCCCCGCCATAGTCCCCTCCATGTCACACTCTGCTGTCACCACGCCCCACACATGGTATACCCTGTATTCAAGTCCCCTGTACCCCCCCCCCCCCCCCCCCCCCACACACACACACGTCATACCCTGCATTCGCTCCACCCCCTCCCCCTCCCGCGTTTGCCAATACATGTTGCGGCGTCCTACGTCCGTGCCCCCCCCCCCCCCCCCTCCCCCCTCCACCCCACCGATAGCCTATCCCTGTCACATGATGGGACTGTACTCCTCCACACCCCCCCCCCCCCCCCCCCCCCCCCCAGCATACACGATTCCTTCACAGTATATACGCCCCACCCATGCGCTTCCTCTGCCCCCCCCCCCCCCCCCCCCCTCCCCACACACACACACACAACACCCCCACCCTCCCCTTTTTTTTTCCTTACGCCCATCCATTTCACGCGCTGCATCTTTTCCCCTCCCCAAATGAGTGACAGAAGAAAAGACCAGGATA
>JADBJO010003266.1:92500-95000 GCA_016801955.1 Conus betulinus
CGTCAACCAGGTAGGCAATCGTTCTTCGCGTGCTGTAAAGGTCTGTCGTCAACCAGGAAGGCAATCATTCTTCGCGTGCTGTAATGGTCTGTCATCAACCAGGAAGGCAGTCATTGTTCACGTGCTGTAAAGGTCTGTCATCAACCAGGAAGGCAATCATTGTTCACGTGCTGTAAAGGTCTGTCGTCAACCAGGAAGGCAATCATTCTTCGCGTGCTGTAAAGGTCTGTCGTCAACCAGGAAGGCAATCATTCTTCGCGTGCTGTAAAGGTCTGTCGTCAACCAGGAAGACAATCATTGTTCACGTGCTGTAAGGTCGCTGACAATGTCTCCTGGTTCAGACACTGTCTGCATCAAGTGGACATTGTCGTCATGGTCCACTGGTGGCCTTAATGGCGGTCCTGCTCCATGAGAAATGTCATGTTCTTGTACGGGAGTCATCCGTGCCGCGCAGAGCAGTTCAACGTGGTGTAAGCTTCACTGAGAGGTGGAGGAAGACGCTGTCCATTGTAGAACGTGTGGGCAAAGCTCAGAGATGTAGCGTGAGCTTCACTGAGAATACTCAGATGACAATGTCGATGGACTAAAAAAAAAAAAAAAAAAAAAAAAAAAAAAAAAAAAAAAAGCACCCTACCGTGGCCCTCAGAGTCATGTAGGGATTGTTCTGCCCTGACCGGCTCCTACCCAGAGTTGAGTTTGCTACAGGCTCAGTGTGGGAAAACTGGGACCACACAGTCAAGATCATCCAGTATATGGACGCATCTCTGACAGTGTTGCTCATGATCAACACTGCAGGTGTGTGTATTTCTCGGGCCTGGTTGATGCCAGGATATACAATGAAAGTAAACGTAGAGTTCCACCCTGTCACGCAGTCTCAGACCGGAATGGAAATCCTTTGAGCTGCCTGTTGACGACTTCACACTGACTGCTCCCTGTGGATTGCCGGTGCTAGGGCTGCCTCGGGCTGGGCCGGGCTGTGGCTGTGGACAGGGGGTCGGAATGAGCGGCGCGGGTGCGATAAAACTGAGGTGGCAAAGAACAGTGGGACAGGAAAAAGAGAGAGAGAGAGAGAGAGAGAGAGAGAGAGAGCGAGAGAGAGAGAGAGAGAGAGAGAGAGAGAGAGAGAGAGAAGAAAGAAGAAGAAGAAGAAGAAGAAGAAGAAGAAGAAGAAGAAGAAGAAAATGCACCCGAAAGTGTGAGTGGGAACCAGAGAAGTACTGCCGATCAAACCAACTGGGAGCAATCTTGCACCATCTTGGGAAGCCTGCACTGTGTTCATATAGGATGCAGGCACGCACAGGGCATTCCATTAAGACGTCAAGGAACATAACTACTCCCTGGCAGGAGTCATTGTGTGATGGCCACTGGTTGCTACACGAAAACACACACACACACACACACACACACACACACACACACACACACACACACACACACACACACACACGGGAGCGTTCCCATGGATGCACCAGCCCATATTTCATGACTGCGGCGCTCCCTGGCGAAACATGCCACGGGTTAAAACAAATGCCATGAGCATCCCGCACCTCACTCATCGCTGTCCCGCTGACAGGTGAAGACAGCACAACTCCAGACAGGGCCAAGCGTTCGCCATGAGGTCTTGCGTGCTCTCTGAAGAGAATCCCGGGTAGCAGTCTTTCCCGCTGTCAACAGGACTTTACCTGCGGTCTTTGCTCATCGTCACTGGGCCTTTCCCCGGAGTTGGTCAACAGACAGACGAGACAAAGGTGCACACGGAACGTCTGTCGCACGTGCTACATCCCATCAGCAACTTTCGGAACAGATGGCCAGTTTTGGTTACTGGTAGGGGTGACAGTAGGCGCACAGCATGCCCCAAAGGAAAGCCAATGACAGACTGGATGACGTGGAGATATGACAGACCGATGACGTGGAAATATGACAGACTGGATGGCGTGGAAATATGACGTACTGAATGACGTGGACATATGACCGACTGGGTGACGTGGAAATATAACAGACTGAATGACGTGGAAATATAACAGGCTAAGATGAGGTGGAAATATAACAGACTGAATGACGTGGAAATATAACAGACTGAATGACGTGGAAATATAACAGACTGAATGACGTGGAAATATAACAGGCTAAGATGACGTGGAAATATAACAGACTGAATGACGTGGAAATATAACAGACTGAATGACGTGGAAATATAACAGACTGAATGACGTGGAAATATAACAGGCTAAGATGACGTGGAAAATATAACAGACTGAATGACGTGGAAATATAACAGACTGAATGACGTGGAAATATAACAGACTGAATGACGTGGAAATATAACAGACTGAATGACGTGGAAATATAACAGACTGAATGACGTGGAAATATAACAGACTGAATGACGTGGAAATATAACAGACTGAATGACGTGGAAATATAACAGACTGAATGACGTGGAAATATAACAGACTGAATGACGTGGAAAGACGACAGACTGGGTGACGTGGAAATATGA
>JADBJO010003266.1:105000-110000 GCA_016801955.1 Conus betulinus
CTACTTAGACATAACACTTGATCTCACCAACCACATATATAAAACCATACAAGAAACCTAATGGCACACCTATCTATGTAAACATCAAAAGTAGCCACCCACCATCTGTATTAAAAACTATAGCCAATGGCATAAAGAAGAGACTATCTAATCTGTCATGCAACGAAAGAGTATTCAACAACGCAGCAGTAGAATACCAAGAAGCGTTGCAAAAAAAGTGGTCACAACTACAAATGACAATACAACCCAGATAATAACATGAACAAAAGCAAAAAACAGGAAAAAAAATCATATGGTATACCCCCACCCCCCCCCCCCCCATACCCCCACCCCCCCCCCCCCCCCCCCCCCCCCCCCCCCCCCCCCCCCCCCCCCCCCCCCCCCCCCACGACGGGAAACTTAAAACAAAGATAGGGAAAGATTTTTAAAAAAAAAAATCTTAACAATATCGTTCCCAAAAGAACACAAACTGCCTAAAATATTCAACAGAACACCGTCAAAACTATCATAGTCATGTATGCCCAACCTCAAAAATTTAATTGATTCATCCAACAAAATGAAAACCCAACACAGCAAAGAAGGGTGAAGAATGGAAATCTTGCAATTGCACCAAAAAAGTGCCCCTTGAGCAATAAATGCCTCTACAACAATATTGTATACCAAGCCACTGTGACTTCAGAAACGAAAAAGAAAGATATATAGGGATTACTGAAAATTACTTCGAAACCAGATAAGCAAACCACAAACAGTCATTCAATACAGAGAAATACAAAAAACACAAACAGAACTGAGCAAACATATCTGGAGACTTAAGAGACAAAAATAATTAAATAAATAAATAAATAAACTACACCACATCCTGGATAATCATAAAAAGGGCATCACCATACAGTACTATTTCAAAAAGATGCAACTTATGTTTAACTGAAACATGGCTAATACTCTGTAAACCACACCTAGCAACTTTGAATACTAAAACAGAAATTGTTAAACAACTGCAGGCACAAATGGAAATCGTTGTTAGTGCACACACCCCGAACAATAACCCCCCCCCCCCCCCCCCCCCCCCCCCCCCCCCCCCCCCCCCCCAAAAAAAAAAAAAAAAAAAAAAAAAAGCAAAAAAAAAAAAAAAAAAACCACGTGAAACCAACTTGCACGTGAAAACAGTGACAACTGGGCCCTACATGCTATATAAAATCGGCGGCAGGCGACCCAAACATCATCCTGAAGAGAGCCACGCTCGAAACAATGTTGTAGATGATTTTTGGTACTCCTTTTAATACTTGATTTTAACATATATATATATATATATAGAGAGAGAGAGAGAGAGAGAGAGAGAGAGAGTTTGAGAGTCTTTGAAATTAAAAAAAACACATTACCTCTTCTCGCAAGCGATAGAACTCATCTTTTAACTGCATTATATTTCCAGAAATTCAAAACAAGGTAGTTGAACTACTTACATCGTGAAAGCATATAAAACAAGTCCGCGCGCTAGAAATACCGGTCATGCAGTGTCTTGGACAATGCTCAATTTGTAAAACGGTGAATCGAAAGATGTTCAAAATATACAACACCACAACTACGTAAGGGGTCAACATAGGCCAAGACACTTTGCAGCTGCTGTTCGTTGTGAACTGGATTCACAATGCCATTACGTTACTGTCAGAATACAGCAAAGAAAGCAAGTTGGCATATCAGACACTTGTTACAAGATGAAGACAAGCTTCCATTTTTCCCTATAAAAAGAGAGATACATGGACCGCACAGTCGGTTAAAACAGGGGGCGACAGGGAAGGAACATGTGAAGGCAGTGAGAGTGACCAACAGATGGCTGGACATTACATAACGCAGGAAAGGAATGTGAAGGCATGAGAGTGTAAACAACACGTTGGATGGGCATTACATAACGCACAATTCCCGTGAGGCGGGGACACCGGTAGCGCTGGAAGAGCGCTGTGCATCCGTGCGACAAGGGAAGGGGGAGAGAGAAATGGTGAATAAAGCTCCTTTGAAGCTCCAGGATCTGACAGAGACAACATGGCAGAGTTACTATGAGTTGACCGATCTGACTCTTTTGCCGAAATCACTGCCCCGATGCCTTCTTTACTATTGCAGTCATATCACTCATTTATCAAAAATATACTAAAAACATCTGACGAGCACTGATGGTCTCTGTGTCTCTCGGGCCTGGAAATGTTGTGTGACAGGAGAATAACAAAAGACCCGTGATGCCGTCTCAGAAAAAAAAAAGGGAGGAGGGGGGGGAGGGGGGGGGGGGGGGGGGGGGGGGGGTCATCACAGATCCTCCTAACCGATGATCGTCAGAAATGGTCATCTTGATCAAATCCTCCTAACCGATGATCGTCAAAAATGGTACTCTGTGACCACGATATGCGCCCTGTGCTGTGGCAGTGACGTCATGACCCATTTCCTGTTCAACTCCACATTATGGTGATGTCCACTCAGAGTCATGAAGCAGGAAGGACAAATGCTTGGGGACTGTCGTTGGATGGACTCCGGCGCCCTGTAGAAACCTGATGCTTATTTACGCTGACTCCACGACTGAGCCATGACAACCGTCAATGAGGAGCTGACTAACCAATGACAGCCATCAATGAGGAGCTGACAGAACAATGACAGCCATCAATGAGGAGCTGACAGAACAATGACAGCCATCAATGAGGAGCTGACAGAACACAATGACAGCCATCAATGAGGAGATGCTGACAGAACAATGACAGCCATCAATGAGGAGCTGACCCAACAATGACAGCCATCAATGAGGAGCTGACAGAACAATGACAGCCATCAATGAGGAGCTGACCCATCAATGACAGCCATCAATGAGGAGCTGACCCAGCAATGACAGCCATCAATGAGGAGCTGACCCCAGCAATGACAGCCATCAGTGAGGAGCTGAGGAAGTGATGTCCTGCATTTGCAGGATGGCAACAAACAGCACTGAGCACCATTACAGATGATTGATTGGCAAACGCAGGGCCTCCTTGGACAGGGTGTCCTTTGTCCTTTGTGTAGGGGAAGTAAATCAATAAATGCATGAATAAACGAATAAATGAATAAATATATAAACAGATAGCTACATAGATAGATAGATAGATAGATAGATAGATAGATTATTGATTGATTGATAAATAGATACATAAATAGCTAGCTAGTTAGCTACATTCATAAATACATACATACATACATACATACATACATACACACATACACACACACATACACACACACACACACACATACATACATAGCAGGATAAATGAATAATAATTAACAAATGAATCAATCAGTCAGTCAATCAATTAATCAATCAAAGAAGCAGAAAAACTGTCAAAACCATGAATCGAGGTTTTCTGAATAATCTCTTTTTTTCCAGTATGTCTTTGCATTAGTAACAAGCGCATATGGAATGCCGTATTTTAGGGAAGGAAAACAAAAAAGACAAAAAAAAAAAAAAAAATGATGCCCCGAATGAATAGCGTAGTAGTGACGTAATCGGGGGAGGAGACGCTACAAGAAAACACCAATCATAAAGTGTGTGTGGTGTGTGGGGGGGGGGGGGGGGGGGGGGGGGGGGAAGTACCAAGAAGATTGTAGACTTTTGTCAAAGTGGAATCACCCTAGGATAACCTTGCGCGCCGGACTCGTAATCTTCATGATCCTGGGGTTGAAGGTTCGGATTTCCACCGGGCCGTTTCGGTACAGAGGATTTTTCCCCCTGAAATAAACATTGGTTCTGACTCCATTTCTCTTACAGTCCTTCGACTGAGCCTAGAAACCGAGGTTCCGTGTGTGAGCGCACGCATAACATCTCTTGCGCACGCGTAAAATCCCATCACCAACTTTCGGAAAAGAAGGCCAGTTTGGCCGTTGGTATGGAGGACACGTTTACACGTAGAAAAAAAAATGGAAAGAATAAAAGCGAGTGAACGATATTTACTGGATGACACGGGAACTGACAGAATGAAGCGCTGGCAGGCAGCTCTTCAGTTGGCACTACAAAGGTAGGCAGTCCGTTGAGTACGCGAGCGTGTGCATTGTCAGCGCCTAGAACCTTTCGCAAGGCGTATTATTATTGTTATTATTATTATTATTATTATTACTATCATAATAATCATCATCATTAGTATTGTCATTTTATTATTATTAATTTTTTATTTTTTTATTTTTATTATTATTTTTTTTTAATGAACGCACTGCTAAAAAAAAAAAAAAAAAAAAAAAAAAAAAAACCCAGACCCAAAAGTAACTGAACGTCTGTACATGAAACTCTGCTATGTCACCACGACCATTCCAGAACAGATGAGCGGCCATGGGTCGTGGTCAGTGGTGCGTGACGGGCAGGCGCGCAAAACAAGGGATTAGGGACGACATTCTCGGCACGGCCGGCAGCCAGACTTCGTTAAGGAAAGGCTGGTTAAAATCCCTGCCCTACCTCCAGCCTTTAAACCTTCCAAGACCACCTCCCACAGTAGGAGTCCCACGTGCACTGCTGGAGTCCCTCTAGACGGAAAGGTCCTCTGCTCACTCCCATTCAGACACGACATTTTTTCCGTTGCGTTTTATTTCTCCTGTCAGTTCTCAAAGTGGAAGGAGTTAGAACACACCCTGTGTTCTACAAACGCCTAGTGCACAACCTCTTTTAAACGTAGGTCGTCTAATCGAATATAAGATAAGCTTAACTGAAATAAATTGTGTCTGTAAAAAAAAAAGGAAGTTGTCTGTTTTGAATAGAGCTCCGTATTAAAGGCAAAACAAAACGAAACAAAGCAAACAACAGAACAGAACAAGAACAAAACAAAACAAAACAAACCCCCTCCACTAAATAATTGCCCTTGAAATAATGTTTGACGAGCTCGTAATATAGGGTATCCCTTTCTAACGTAAACATGGCCATACACTCCCTCTTTCTGTAACATTTAGAACATTGCTGTACAAAGACAATTACCGAAGCTGTGTAAGAATGCGTTCTGTAGACT
>JADBJO010003266.1:125000-127500 GCA_016801955.1 Conus betulinus
AGTAAATGTCTTTTTGTGTATGAGGGGTTGTTGAAAGTTAAAGATAAATTCCTACTGGACTGCGTGATAAATATGGGCATAACGAACAAAGTAAAGCATAATTATTTAAAATTTTTGGTAAAGTCAGTGGAGTCGATCTATTATGTGAAACATTAGAATCAGCCTTGAGCACTGTATTCTTTACTCTTGGACAGTCTAGTAATAGGTGACGTACACTAAGAGTTTCCCCACACATACATGTAACATTTTTACTGTATTTGGTTCGAAGTGAATTTAAACGCATCCTATGAATTAAAGTTACTACCTCTCTCGATGTCGTATTTTCAAATTTGTCTAACTGAGTCTTGGGATGGATGTCGGGATTTGGTTTTATACAGTTGTGATAATATTGGCTATCTGTGGCTATCCAATAATCTCTTGAATTGTCAAAGGATGCTCTAATAATTGAAATATAACATTCTGATAGGTCTAGGTCTAGCGTGTGTGTGTGTGTGTGTGTGTGTGTGTGTGTGTGTGTGTGTGTGTGTGTGTGTGAAATATCAACATGAGCTGTATACAGCAGCTACAAACGGTAGCGTAACAGGCTTTGGCAGAACAGTATACAATTGGATGAATGTTGTCCAGCCACCCCCTGCATGACCGTGTTACCCAATGGTAATGGCTATACACATCTGAGGGACCTCCACATCACTTGGAACATTGTCATTAGTTACAATGACATTTCATACAGATATTTCAGGAACAATTTAAGATAGTTTCTGATGATGTAATACCATTTAATGTAGTTTCTAAGAAAAAACAGATGAGCAGTATGAAAAATACATCTTAATAATACACACCCAATTAAGATCGACCGTTTGTTAGTACATCTTGCCATATAAAAAAAAAATGTAACAATAGTCCCATCGTGGTGATTCATTGGGAAATATAAAAAGCAACAAATTCAACAGACCTGCTGAAGAGTACCAAAGCATTACTGTTTTGTATTTGCAATATTATTGGGCAAAATATGATAGTACTTACACCATTGAGAAAACGTCCGAAATGGCAGCGCCATATATACGTTCATCTGGCCATTTGGAAGTCTTGCCCGCATGATGCAACAGACAACCTTCCCTCTACTTCACTCCCCGCCCCATGATTGGCTTCCTCGCTGCCTCCACTATCATCGTATGACTTAGCTCCTGTCGTATAAACTACATACAGTAGAAAGAAACGCAGGGGGAGAATTTGACAGCAGAAAGTCTTCAGAGAAGACCCCCCCTCCCCCCCCCCCCCCCCCCCCCCCCCCCTACACACACACACAGAGACAAGCGTTTCGGCCTTGAAGTCCTTACACTCTAAGGGGGCCGGGCTACATCCAAGTCATGACTGCCAGATGCCATTCTACTGTCAACGTTGTTCTTCTTCTGGCGCTGCCGGGATTCGAACCCAAAGTACGTAAATGGGAAGAGCTGGTGCTGATTGGTACAGAATGAGTAACCCTCCCTGGCTGTTCTGTTAACTGGCCTAATGTACCAATGACAGTACACCTGGCTGTTCTGTTAACTGGCCTAATGTACCAATGACAGTGCACCCGGCTGTTCTGTTAACTGGCCTTATGTGCCAATGACAGTACACCTGACTGTTCTGTTAACTGGCTCAATGTGCCAATGACAGTACACCTGGCTGTTCTGTTAACTGGCCCAATGTGCCAATGACAGTACACCTGGTTGTTCTGTTAACTGGCTCAATGTGCCACTGACAGTACACCTGGCTGTTCTGTTTACTGGCTCATGTGCCAATGACAGTACACACTGGCTGTTCTGTTAACTGGCTCAATGTGCCAATGACAGTACACCTGGCTGTTCTGTTAACTGGCTCAATGTGCCACTGACAGTACACCTGGCTGTTTCTGTAACTGGCTCAATGTGCCAATGACAGTACACCTGGCTGTTCTGTTAACTGGCTCAATGTGCCAATGACAGTACACCTGGCTGTTCTGTTAACTGGCTCAATGTGCTAATGACAGTACACCTGGCTGTTCTGTTCTGTTAACATGCCCAATGTGCCAATGACAGTACACCTGCTGTTCTGTTGACTGGTCTAATGTACCAATGACAGTACACCTGGCTGTTCTGTTAACATGCCCAATGTGCCAAAGACAGTACAACCTGGCTGTTCTGTTAACTGGCCCAATGTACCAATGACAGTGCACCGGCTGTTTTGTTAACTGGCTCAATGTGCCAATGACAGTACACCTGACTGTTCTGTTAACTGGCTCAATGTGCCAATGGCAGTACACCTGGCTGTTCTGTTAACTGGCTCAATGTATCAATGACAGTGCACCCGCTGTTCTGTTAACTGGCCTTATGTGCCAATGACAGTACACCTGACTGTTCTGTTAACTGGCTCAATGTGCCAATGACAGTACATGCCCGGCCCGTGCTACTCAACACTTAGTGCCAGGGTACACCTGGCTGTTCTGTGACCTGGCCCTGTGTAAATGAATGGGCTCTTT
>JADBJO010003266.1:135000-140000 GCA_016801955.1 Conus betulinus
TGCCAATAATCTATGCACTGAATTCAACACTCTGTTTTAAGATTTTTTTTTTCACGCTAAGATTTCCAAACCAGCATAAAAAAGCCGAAGGACAACACTGATTCTACATAACAACGATAAAACAGATTTAACATGCCCCTTCTGAAAGCAAGAGTGCGAAGTTTCTGAAGACAGTATATTTTAGACTGGCATTATTTGTTGATAAAATTGAGAATCTGCATCACAATTCAGCTTATAAATTAAAATAGTATCCATATACCTATATTAACCTACAAGTTCCACTTTGGTGTTTCCGATATACACCGAAGTGGAACGTATAAGTGAATGCAAGTATCTGGGTACCATTTTGTATGTATGTATTTATGTGAGTGTGGTTGTTCACGTGTGTGTGTATCCGTCTGTTTTGTTTGCTTGCCTTTCTCTCTGTCTCTGTGTCTTTGTCTCTGTCTGTCTGTCTCTCTGTCTGTCTGTCCATCTTTTCATCTCTCCCTCTATTTTCATGTCGTGCTGTGTGTGTGTGTGTGTGTGTGTGTGTGTGTGTGTGTGTGTGTGTGTGTGTGTGGTGTGTGCGTGGCGTGCGCGTGCGTGCGTGCGTGCGTGCGTGCACGTGGTCGCGCGCGCGCGTGTGTGTGTGTGTGTGTGTGTGTGTGCCAGCGTGCGCGCGCGCGCGTGCCTTGTAAGCAACGACGAAAGAAGACTCGTCTCTCGTCAAGGTGATACATAAATCTTTGAATGACAAGCACAAGGGACGACAATGTTCCCCAGTCCAGCCCTTGACCCACACCATACCTGACTCTAAGGCAGATCTTATGGTCGTTTCTTTTTTCTATGCAAGCATGATCCACATGACCCTTCATATTCCTGTCGTCTGCTAGACGTTTCTCTTCAAATTCCTTGTGGCCCTGCCAATGGGGTAGAAACAACACAAGGAGTCCACAAGTCATGCGTCATTCTTCTGTTTTTGCTGACACATGGCACTGAACTAATTTACTGACCAAAAGTTCCAGGATAAAATCATATTCTGTTTTCACATTCAATTTTATTTTTCACAGAGCTATGGCGATTTTCATCTGCTCAAACTGTGTTGTTACTACCTGACCTTTGCTGTGACCCCGAACTCTGACCTGGTCCGGGTGTCCGTGGGCTGAGGGACGAGCTGGGATATAGCCGACCACTTGGCACCAATGCCGTTCATATGTCATCGGGTTTGTCTATTCCCTCCAGTCTTATCAATGGGCGGGGACAGAGGTGGTTTTGGCGTCGCTGATCTCGTCTTCAAGCCGGCAAAGCGGCGGTGAAGGATACACCCGAACTTCACATCATTCATCCGCCAGGTTGCCCGGGATGTGTCGTGTGGAGCCAGAAGTGAAATTTAGGAGCCACTGTGTCTGTCCGCCCCAAGCCGTTGACTTGGGAACAGCAACGGTTCTGTCCGGTATCCTAAAGGACATACATTCACCCCAACGCGCACCTATAAATAGTAATCGAGTGGGGCGAGTCTTGCTCCCATGATGAAGTAATCACAGGGGCCATAACTCCACACGAATGCTGCTTCTGACGCTAAATCGCCTGACAGAAATGACGCAACACGCAACACAACTGGGTATGGTTAGCTGCATTCGTTTGGAGTTCTGGGCTTGTAATTACTTCATTATAGCAGCTAGAGTTATCCTACGTGTTTGTTATCATTGGTTGGTGCTCCCTGCATCATTGGAGATTTCCTTACACACCTTTAAAGCATGACAGTTATATGGAAGCACGTCTGCATCACATCCACAAGTGATGGAACGCCAGCGACGATCGCCGTGAATAAAGGATCGCATTGATTAAAAGATAATCATACCAGCGACGATCGCCGTGAATAGAGGGTCGCATTGATTAAAAGATAATCATACCAGCGACGATCGCCGTGAACGAAGGATCGCATTAAGAGATAGTCATGTCTTTGAGCGACGAAGGGTAAATCAAGAGAGGCATGAATCTCAGAAGTAGAGACCATCCTGACAAATACAAGCTTTCTTTGAGGATGCTGGGGATGTACAGTAGACAGAAAACAAAACAAAAAAAAAAAAAAAAAAAAGGAAAAAAACATCAATATTTCGGACATCTATCGTCTTCAGGAGTGATAACAACAAATGACAGACAAATAGATACGTATAAACACACATTACAATGAAATGAATCATGGCACTTAAACATTTTCTTCAAAACGGAGGAAATCGTGTTTTAAAGAGCTTTTTTCTTTTTTTCTTTTTTTTTTTTTTTTTTTTTTTTTTTTTTTTAAGACGTCATTGTCTTTACTTATTCATTTGTCTTTCTTTTGGGTGTCATCAGTCCTGAAAAACAGTCTCTGACCGAAATGTTGATGATTTCTGTTCTTTGTAATTTTCAGTTTTATTCTAAATCTTCCGAGCATCCTCATAGACAGTTTGTATTGTTGAAACAGAAGATCAGCAGTGAAAATTCATTTGTACCGTTCCTGAAGAAAGCTCAGAACAACGCGCAGCCTGTAGGAACTTATTGCTGCCCCACTCACCATGGGATTCACGGACAGATTAGCTTTTCACCAACCGACTTGAATCATGAACTCATCAGAAACGTGCCCAGTTACATTTCGTGTTCAATGTGTGTTGTGGCTGCTATTTCTAAATCTTGCATAGGGATAGCTTCTTTTTGCACATGTATGTTTCGGTTTAGATATTATGCAAATGATGAAGTAACACCTGTACAGTTATTTTTTTATTTTATTTTTTGTGTGTGTGTTATATTTGTAAAAGAACGAGTTGCAACGTGAGACGACTGCAGGCGGAAATTTAAACAAATCTTAAATAAATGTTCGCGAACTTGGAAAAAAAGGTGGACAAACGAATCACAAGACAAAAGACGACGCGTTTTGACCTCTTAGGTCTTCTTTAGGCAAGATACAAACAATTAGGACAAACAAAATGAACGAACAATCACGTATCTTCAATCACTTTGGGCAAGATAGGCGTTAAAAAACGATTCATGTCATACTCCAAGCATCACTTTCATTACAAACAAACGAACAACAACAACAACAAACAACAAAAAACAGAAACAAAAACTGCTGGCTCCACCAGATGCCCTTCAGATGAACGTCATTCAGCCTGTGACCCCTTGTGACCTTTGAGAAGTGTTCACTGGGACACACACCTCGATTGGCCGCGCTCACTTCCGGCACAGTGACCCCGTGTGACCTGTGAGAAGTATTCACTGAGACACACACACCTCATTGACCACGCTCACTTCTGGCACAGTGACCCCATGTGACCCGAGAGAAGTGTTCACTGGGACACACACCTCGATTTGCTACGCTCACTTCCGGCACAGTGACCCCAAGTGACCCGACAGAAGTGTTCACTGGGACACACACCTCGACTGACGTCTCTCTGCTGCAGCGCAGCGGTGTGTGAGCCACTGGAGGCCACACACCTTGACCCCCTCCTCTCCTCCCCTCCCCCCCCCCCCCCCCCCCACCACCGCCATCACCTCTCACCTGTCACCTTCAACCTTTCAAATGATCTGTAGGACCCCCTTTTTCAGTACGTTGTACTTTCCTGACATAGGACAAGAAAAAAGTCCTTTTTGTCATTATGACATCCCTGGTGGAGGCCTCTGGTGGAAATAGAGGCAGAAACAGAGCCGAAAGAAAAGAACGTAAAAACAAAACGAAACGAAACAAAACGTCAAAACGTCCAGACGGAAGAAGGTAAAACTGTCACACCTCGTACCTGCCTGACATCTAAGTGTCGACGCTGTCCAAACTGAGCGATACCAACAAACATGTCGCCCTCTCCTCCCCCCCCCCCCCCCTCTCCTCCCTCTACGCCCCCACCCCCCCCCCCCCCCCTCTCCCCCCCCCCCCCCTTCTCCATCCCTCTCCCGGGAATTTGATGGGTCAACAAATGACACCTGTCATCCTTCTGCACTTCTGGTGACAAGATGCCGCCAGCTCCCTGCATCATCCCCCCCCACTCCCCCCCCCCCCCCACCTCCCGAGTCCCACACCCCACACTCCATCCCAGCCCTTCCTGAGCTCTGACAGAAAAAAAGAAGGGGGGTGGGAGGGTGTGGGGGTGGATGGGGGGGAGGGTTGTCATGCTCAAAATACGTGATGAACATGCACGTTGCAGTGAAATGCTTCGGGCATGCGCAGTTTTTTTTTTCATACCTTTGTCATAGCATTCTCTGTTATCTTTTTAAATACACTTTCCATGATATTCTAATTTTCCATTACCCTTTTAGCACCTTCGTCATAGCATTCTCTGTTATCTTTTTAATACACTTTCCATATCATTCTCTATTATTTTTTCAATACCCTTTCAATACCTTCGTCATAAAAAAAAAATGTCTATCATCTTTTTAACACATTTTTTTTTAAAACCTTCGACATAGCATTCACTGTTTTGTTGTTGTTGTTGTTGTTGTTGTTGTTTTTTGTTGTTTGTTTGTTTTTTAAATGAAAAAAAATCTGTCACCTTTTTAACACATTTTTCAAACCTGCGTCATAGCATTCTCTGTGTTTTTTAGGTTTTTTTTGTTTGTTTGTTTGTTTTTTTTAATATGCTTTCTATGCCTTCGTCATAGCATTCTCTGTTATCTTTTTGAGACATTTTCTCTACCGTCATGATAACGTTCTCCATTATATTTTTAATACATAGTTCATACCTATTCATGGCGTTGTTTATTATCTTTTTGATACACTTTTCATAATTTCGTCATGCCAGTTTCTGCTATCTTTTAAATACACTTCCCATACCTTCGTCATAGCATTCTCTCTTATCTATGTAACACAATTTCCATACCCTCGCCATAGCATTATCTGTTATCTTTGAATGCACTTGCCATACCTTCGTCATGGCATTATCTGTTATCTTTTGAATACACTTGTCATACCTTCGTCATGGCATTATCTGTTATCTTTTGAATACACTTGTCATACCTTCGTCATAGCATTATCTGTTATCTTTTGAGTACAC
>JADBJO010003266.1:145000-165000 GCA_016801955.1 Conus betulinus
CAAACAAACAAACAACCTGAACCTGTTGCTGATATATGACTACGTGAAGTCGTCACTTACGAACATTGAATCGCGTTTTATTCCAACACATATTAAGCCTATTGTTTTGTGTCATATTGCCTCTTTGCACACAGAGCACACCCACCGTAGCTCAGTCCCACTCATGCTGCTTTCTTATGTTTCTTTCACATTGCCAATGCCATTTTCCCCCAGTAATGAAAAAAACCAAAGTTCATCCATGAATGTGCATGTCACATCTAGATAGTAGTCAGAGCAAGAGTAGATGATCGTTTCTAGGTCCTGAGAGACTGGACAGAGTTTACAGAACTGGGCTGTCAAAGAGAAGACTTGTGGATAAATGTGAAAAATTCTTGATGAAGCACCGTTAAAAAAAAGGAGACAAAGGAATCAAAAAAAAAAGCAACACACGTTTCGACCTGTTAGGTCTTCTTCACGCAACATACACACTACTCCGGAAAACGAAGATGGAACGAATCAATCACTTATCTTCATTCAATTTGGCGCAAGATGGACGTTGAAGATAAAATGATTATTTGTTCATGTTTGTAGTCCTGGGTGTTGTGCATCTTGCCTGAAGAAGACCTATGAGATCCACACGCGTCTTGATTTGTCTTGACTCGTATGTCAACGTTTTTGGGGCGGAGGTTACGCATTTTTTTTTTCAGATTTGTTTAAATTTCCACCTGCGCTCGCTCTCATTTGCAACTAGATTTGTGGATAGTTTTGGTGACCGTCCAGAAACAAACATCAAGTTTTCGTTCTGGCGGGAAACACTCGTGGACGAAGAGCCAAACTGAAGAACTCCATTGTTTGAGCTGGTGTGGATAAGAGGTTCAAATTTTCAGCTTTTCTTAAATATAAACAAAATGTTGAACTGACCTTATCTACTAATCCAAAGAACACATGGTTTCGTTTGTTTGATCGAGTCCTATAGTATTCCTCTAAGTTGTTTTTTAACTCACTGTATTTGTCATTCATCTACACTTCTCTGTTATTCTCTTTTATTTTAAGAAATATCGCGCAAGGGATGTGTGTGTGTGTGTGTGTGTGTGTGTGTGTGTGTGTGTGCGTGCGTGCGTGCGTGCGTGCGTGCGTGCGTGCGTGCGTGCGTGCGCGCGCGCGCGCGCGCGTGTGTTTGTGTGTGTGTGTGTGTGTGTGTGTGTGTGTGTGTGTGCGTGCGTGCGCGCGCGCGCGCGCGTTTGTGTGTGTGTGTGTGTGTGTGTGTGTGTGTGTGTGTGTGTGTGTGGTGAAGGCACCAGCAGGTGAAGGCACCAGAAAGATGGGTTTGCTGCACGTGTTTTTCTGTCTGTCTTGTGTCCTGCTGCCAGTGATGACAGGCGCCTGGTGTGTAAGTCTGCCTGTCCACTTGTCTGTCCACTTTGACACGTTGTGACGTTTCACTGCTGTAGTCTGTCCACTTGGAAACGACAGTGGGTTTTTTCTGCTGTGAGTCTGTTCACTTAAAAACGACCTTGACGTTTATTGCTAAAGTCTGTGTCCAATTGGAAACGACAGCGACGATTTACTGCTGTCAGTCTGTCTGTCTACGTGGATACGCGCTAGCCGTCTCACTGTGGTATGTTTGTCCACTTTGAAACACTGTGAAGTCTGACATCGCTAACAAACACCTGTACTAAATAGGGACAGCGAAGCACTATGTAGTTCACGATTGTTCCTTATTGTCTAAACCCAGATGCATTTTTTTTTCCGGCTTCCTCTGCTATTGCCCTTAGGGTTCTGATCCTCTTTTCTCCAGAAATAGAGAGCTGTTTCGTGAGATTGTTGGCTAGTGTGTCTACCCCCCCCCCCCCCCCCACACACACACACACACACACACACACACACACACACACACACACACACACACACACACACACTCACGCTCCTATCTCTACGTCGTTTCCTTTCACTTTGAAGCCAGATCCCCTCAAGCTGCTGGCTAGACCGACTTCTTCACGGGTCCTGGAGGCTGCTCCATTCTGTTTCCATGCCTGGTATTGAGTTCAGTCAAAATCATTTGTTTGGATGTACCTGAGTGGAATGCTATTTAGCGTCCCATTCCATTGTCCTAATGATCTGTGGACGGAGTTTCCCCTCGTGGAAAGTACGCTGTGTGCTTCTTGCGTCCATGCTCATGATGTCACTGCTGATCCAGACCCTGATCTGTGGCCTTCCGCTGTGTAGAACGTGGTCTGGAGCTCGTGGTGGCGCAGTGTGTTTTCATCGGCAGAGCTAGCCGCATGTACGTCTCCCTGAAGACTTCTTTTGGACGTTCTGCTTTGCATGATTTCAGGACACATGTCACTGTTTGTGTGTCCCGACAGAGCGGAGAGGTGGCTCATATAATTGTTTCCCTTTGCGCCAGGATTGAATTAGAGAGCAGAAGGTCGTCTACGGACAGAGGAGAGCAGAAGGTCGTCTACAAAGGAAAGCAGGAGGTCGTTTACTCACAAAGGAAAGCAGGAGGTCGTTTACACACAAAGGAAAGCAGGAGGTCGTCTACAAACAAAGGAAAGCGGAAGGGTGTCTACAGACAAAGGCAGGCAGGGTTGTCTACAGACAAAGGAAGGCAGGAGGTTGTCTACAGACAAAGGAAAGCAGGAGGACTTCTACAGACAAAGGAAAGCAGGAGGTCGTCTACAGACAAAGGAAAGCAGGAGGTCGTCTACAGACTGAGAAAAAGCAGGAGGTTGTCTACAGATTGACGAAAGGAGGAGTCGTCCACACAAAGGAAAGCAGGAGGTCGTTTACAGACTGACGATAGCAGGAGGTCGTCTGCTGACAAAGGAAAGCAGGAGGTCGTTTACACACAAAGGAAAGCAGGAAGTCGTTTACACACAAAGGAAAGCAGGAGAACGTTTACACACAAAAGGAAAGCAAGAGGTCGTTTAAAGACCGAAAAGCAGCAGGTCGTCTATAAAGACAAAAGGAAAGCAGTAGGTCGTCTGCAGACAAAGGAAAGCAGTAGGTCGTCTACAAAGGAAAGCAAGAGGTCGTCTACAGACAAAGGAAAGCAGTAGGTCGTCTGCAGACAAAGAAAAGCAGGAAGTCATCTGCAGACAAAGGAAAGCAGGAGGTCGTCTACAGACAAAGGAAAACAGGAGGTTGTCTACAGACAAAGAAAAGCAGGTCGTCTACAGACCTGATGATGACGCCGATGCCGGGAGGAGTTATCTGCCAGATATTATTCCTGAGATTTCTTTAGAGAGCGTGACTCTGGTAGTCCACTGTCCTGGTTGAATTTGCTGGGCAGTGTTCTGGATTCTCTTGGCGTCCTCCTCTTTCTTCAATTCTCCTGTGACCGTGTCTCTCTTTGCTTCCCCCTTCGCCTTTGACCGCGCCGCGTCATTTCTGTTGATCCCAGCCCCTGCTTTTGCTGGTTTGGTGCGTGTCCACTTGCTTCCCTGATATTTGAGGATTTCCTTTGCCATGCCCACTGCCTCTGTAAGTTTCCACTTGGTTTCTAAGTTTCCAGCTTTTAGTTTGGTTTCCATTTGGGCCAGCTTTTAGTTTGGTGTCCACTGCCTCTGTAAGTTTCCATTTGGGCCAGATTTTAGTTTGGGTTATCCACTGCCTCTGTAAGTTTCCATTTGGGCCAGCATTCAGTTTGGTGTCCACTGCCTGTGTAAGTTTCCGTATGGACCAGCTTTTAGTTTGGGTTGTCCACTACCTCTCTAAGTTTCCATTTGGGCCAGTCTTAGTTTGGTGTCCACTGCGTAAGTAAGTTTCCATTTGGGCCAGCTTTTAGTTTGGTGTCCACTGCCTCTGTATGTTTACGTTTGGGGCAGCTTTTAGTTCGGGTTGTCAACTGCCTAAGAAAGTTTCCATTTGGGGCAGCTTTTAGTTTGGTGTCCACTGCCTAAGTAAGTTTCTGTTTTGGGCCAGCTTTTAGTTTGGTGTCCACTGCCTCTGTAATTTTCATTTGGGCCAGCTTTTAGTTTGATGTCCACTGCCTAACTAAGTTTCCATTTGTGCCAGCTTTTAGGCTGGTGTCCACTGCCTCTGTAAGTTTCCATTTGTGCCACCTTTCATTTTGAGTTGTCCACTACCTCTGTAAGTTTCCATTTCGGTCAGCTTTTAGTTTGGGTTGTCCACGACCACTGTAGTTTCCATTTGGGCCAGCTTTTACTTTTTACTGTCCACTACCTCTGTAAATTTCCATTTGGGCCAGGTTTTAGTTGGTGTCCACTGCATATGTAAGTTTCCATTTGGGCCAGTTTTTAGCTTAGTGCCCACTGCCTCTGTAAGTTTCCATTTGGGCCAGCTTCTAGGTTGGTGTCCACTGCCTCTGAAAGTTCCATTTGGGCCAGCTTTTAGTTTGGGTTGTCCACTGCCTTAGTAAGTTTCCATTTGGGCCAGCTTTTAGCTTGGTGTCCACTGTCTCTGTAAGTTTCCATTTGGGCCAGCTTTTAGATTGGGTTGTCCACTGCCCAAGTAAGTTTCCATTTGGGCAGTTTTTTAGTTTGAGTTGTCCACTACCTCTGTAAGTTTCCATTTTGGGCCAGTTTTAGTTTGAGTTGTCCACTACCTCTGTAAATTTCCATTTTGGCCAGTTTTTAGTTTGGTGCCCACTGCCTCTGTAAGTTTCTATTTGGGCTAGTTTTAGTTTGGGTTGTCCACTACCTCTGTAAGTTTCCATTTGGGCCAGCTTTTAGTTTGGGTGGTCCACTAAATCTCTAAGTTTCCATTTGGGCCAGTCTTAGTTTGGGTTGTCCATTTCCTCTGTAAGTTTCCATTTCGGCCATTTTTTTTTAGTTTGGTGCCCACTGCCTCTGTAAGTTTCCATTTGGGCCAGCTTTTAGTTTGGGTTGTCAACTACCTCTCTAAGTTTCCATTTGGGCCAATTTTAGTCTGGTGTCCACTGCCTCTGTAAGTTTCCTTTTAGGCCAGCTTTTAGTTTGGTGTCCACTGCCTCTGTAAGTTTCCATTTGGGCCAGCTTTTAGTTTGGTGTCCACTGCCTCTGTAAGTTTTCCATTTGGGCCAGCTTTTAGTTTGGGTGGTCCACTAAATCTCTAAGTTTCCATTTGGGCCAGTCTTAGTTGTTGTCCATTTCCTCTGTAAGTTTCCATTTCGGCCAGTTTTTAGTTTGGTGCCCACTGCCTCTGTAAGTTTCCATTTGGGCCAGCTTTTAGTTTGGGTTGTCCATTTCCTCTGTAAGTTTCCATTTCGGCCAGTTTTTAGTTTGGTGTCCACTGCCTCTGTAAGTTTCCTTTTAGGCCAGCTTTTAGTTTGGTGTCCACTGCCTCTGTAAGCTTCTATTTGGGGCAGCTTTTAGTTTGGTGTCCACTACCTGTGTAAGTTTCCATTTAGGCCAGATTTTAGTTTTGTGTCCACTGCCTCCATAAGTTTGCATTTGGGCCACCTTTTAGTTTGGGCTGGACTGATCTCTGAAACCTGTCTCTCTTCAGTCTTCAGTCAGGCGGTGCCACAAGGAGAGAGAGAGAGAGAGAGAGAGAGAGAGAGAGAGAGAGAGAGAGAGAGAGAGAGACGAGAGAGACGTTACCTTCCTTTTCTCACTTTCTACTCACCAACGGTGAATTGAATTTCAGGGGTGACTAGAGCCTTGCTTAGTGACTGTCCAATGCGACGCCAGACTGTGTAAGCGTTAAAGCCGGTGAATAAATGAATGTTGTTTGTTGATTTTGGCCAAGTGACTGTGGGCCACAGCGGAATACACGTGAGATCTGCCCGCAATTTTATTGCTGTGTGAGATCGCCCCACAGTTTCATTGTTGCGTGAGATCTGCCCGTAGTTTCATTGCTGCATGAGATCTGCCCCGTGGTTTCGTTGCTGCGTGAAATCTGCCCGCAGTTATATTGTTGCGTGAGATCTGCCCACAGTTTTATTGCTTCGTGAGTTCTGCCCACAGTTTTACTGCTGCGTGAGATCTGCCCGTAGTTTCATTGCTGCGTGAGATCTGCCCGCAGTTTTACTGCTGCGTGAGATCTGCCCGCGAGAGAGAACTGCGTGTGCTTTGTGTTCCGATCAACCCTGTTGGCTCTCTGCCGTCTGAGGAAATACCGATGATCTCTTCCCAGATTCCCTCATTGTGTTTGAATGCAGCACAAGTATTCTGCCCCAGAGTTGCAGAATGCCGGGCCTTCGTGGGCACTTCCAGGAATCCGGGAAGCGTTAGTCCAGTGCATGATGTCATCGTGGTCTTTATGTGGCTGGGCAACTCTACACATCCTCTCGTATTTTTGTTTTCGCTCGTCGTCTTTGGGTGTGACTGAGCTTTCCTCAGAACTCCTTCTGATTCAAGGTACGTGATTCCCTACGCTGACATGCACTTGGATTTCGTCCGATGTACAATGGACTCCAGCTTGACCAATGCTTTCATGGCATCTTTCAAACATCATGTCTCCAGCTTGTCCAATGACCTTCTGGTATCTTTCAAACAATAATGGACTCAGCTTGTCCAATGATCTTCTGGTATATTTCAAACAATCATGGACCCCAGCCGGTCCAATGATCTTATGGTATCCCCAGCTTGTCCAATGATCTTATGGTATCTTTCAAACAATCATAGACCCCAGCTGGTCCAATGATCTTATGGTATCTTTTAAACAATCATGGACCTCAGCTGGTCCAATGATCTTATGGTATCCCCAGCTTGCCCAATGATCACGCATTTTGTGAGTATTCCAGGAATTACACTAACCCCCCTTATTGCTATTTGAACTCAGCGCGCTTTGTTTCTCAATCTCAGTTTCAAAACATTAATTTGAAAGTTTTCATCTGCGGCTATGTCGCACAAAGCGTCGCAAACATGCAGTGTGTCACATGACTGAGTGCTGCGTGTGCTGCGTCCATCTGGAATTCTCTGTACTCAGTTTTTGTATTCAGTGCTTTCAAATTCAGAATCACTGTAAACGACTCATCTTTTTTGTTTAGTAAATTTGCGAGCCTGTCACAGCCTATAACCCATGTTATTTAACTTTGGTGTGTCACAGGCTATAACCCATGTGATTTAACTTTGTTCCTTCAAAGGCAATCACCCATGTGGTTAACTTTGTTCTATCGAAGGCCATAACCCATGTGATTAACTTTGTTCTATCAAAGGATATAACCCATGTTGTTAATTTTGTTCTCTCAAAGTTTATAACCCATATGATGTAAATATGTTCTATCAAAGGATACAATCCATGTGATTACTTTGGTCCTCTCAAAGGCGTTAATCCATATGATTAACTCTGTTCTATCAAAGGCTATAACCTATGTGACTTAACCTTGTGGTATGGTATCGAAGGCTATAACCCATGTGACTGAACTTATTGTCCCAAAGACTATTACCCAAGTGAGTTAACTTTGCTCTATCAAAGTCTATAACCTATGCGATTTAAATGTTTTATCAAAGGCTATAACCCATATGATTTAACTTGTTTGTCTCAATGACTATCACCCATGTGATTTAACTTTGTCGTCTCAAAGGCTATAACCCATGCGATTTAACTTTGTTGTCTTCCATATGACTTAAGTTTGTTGTCTCCCATGTGATTTAAGTTTGTTGTCTCAAAGGCTATACCCCATGTAAGGTAACTCTGTTGTCTCAAAGGCTAAAACCCCATGCGATTTTATTTTGTTGTCTCACAGGCTATAACCAATGTGATTTAATGTTTTTGTCCCAAGGCTATAACCAATGTCATTTAGCTTTGTTGTCTGAAAAGCCATAACCAATGTGATTTAACGTTGTTGTCTCAAAGGCTATAACCCATGTGCTTTAACTTTGTCGACTTACAGGCTATATCTCATGTGATTAAACTTTGCTGTGTGACAGTCTATAACCCATGTCATTAACTTTGTTATCTCAAAATCTATACCCCATGTGATTAACTTTGCTGTGTGCCAGTCTATAACCTGTGTGGTTATCCTTGTTGTGTGACAGTCTATAACCGGTGTGATTATCTTTGTTGTGTGACAGTCTATAACCCGTCTAGTTTAACTTTGTTGTCTCAAAGGTTATACCCCCGTATGATAAAATTTGTTGCCAGGCAGTCTATACTCCATGTGATTAATGTTGTTGTGTGACAGTCTGTAGCCCATGTGGTTAACTTTGTTTTTTATATAGGCTATACCCCATGTGATTAGCTTTGCTGTGTGACAGTCTATAACCCGTTTAGGTTAACTTTGTTGTCTCAAAGGCTAATCTCCTTGTGATTAACTTTGCTGTGTAACAATCTATAACCCTTGTGGTTAACTCTGTATCTCCTGTGATTACCTTTGCTGTGTGACAGTCTATAACCCATGTGGTTAACTTTAACCCTTGTGTGTGACAGTCTTTCTCCCCCTGTGGTTAACCTTTTTTGTGTGACAGTCCATAACCCTTGTGGTTAACTTTGCTGTGTGACAGTCTATAACCCATGTGGTTAACTTTGTTGTGTGACAGTCTATAGCCCTTGTGGTTAACTTTGTTAACCCTTGTGTGACAGTCTATGGCCCTTGTGATTAACTTTGTTGTGTGACAGTCTATAACCCTTGTGGTTAACTTTGTTGTGTGACAGTCTATAGCCCTTGTGATTAACTTTGTTGTGTGACAGTCTATAACCCTTGTTGTGTTAACTTTGTTGTGTGCGACAGTGCGACAGTCTATAACCCTTGAGGTTAACTCTGCTGTGTTCCAGCCTATAACCCGTATGATTAACTCTGCTGTGTGACAGTCTTTTACCTGTGTGATTGACTCTGCTGTATCACAGTCTATAACTTGTGTGATTAACTATGCTGTGTCACAGCCTATACCCCGTGCGGTTTCAACCCCTGTCAGCATGGCAATTGTGTCGACGAACCTTCTTACTACCGTAGCTACACATGCGAGTGCTTCCAAGGATACACTGGTATTAATTGTGACCAGAGTAAGTGGAGGTAGCGTCGTCTCTCTCTCTCTCTCTCTCTCTCTCTCCTCTCTCTCTCTCTCTCTCTCTCTCTCTCTGTGTGTGTGTGTGTGTGTGTGTGTGTGTGTGTGTGTGTGTGTGAGAGAGAGAGAGAGAGAGAGAGAGAGAGAGAGAGAGAGAGAGAGAGAGAACAGAACAGAACAGAATTTTATTCAGTAAGGCCAAAGCCCCATTTGAAGGGGTGTGAACACTGATAGTAGACGTAATAAGACAAATTCAAAGACGAAAATGAAAACAACATTACACCAGTTCGTACATGGTATCATACAGTAATTGACGCCAATTGACTAGTAAAATTGATAATTCAGGACGTTGCTATTTCTCTTTTCTTAAAGGCTTTATATAGATATATATAGCAAAATTACTGATGACCTGTGCGTTTTGGGATGCTAAAGGTAACGTTAATCTGAAGTTACTGGGATTTTTTGTAATATTTTGGATGGATAAAACCGTGTCTTACATCATCAAAAGCAGGACAACAAAAAACAAAATGAATTTCATCATCATCAGCGGAGGATGTGCACAACGGGCATACTGTCCTAATCATCGTTCCTTTTGTATCTTGAACTATGTACTGATAAAATAGACATTCCAAATCTAAATCTTGTCAAAGTGTAACGAATAAATCTATCCAAACCCAATAGTAAATATGGCTCCAGATCATGCGATGTCTTAAATTTCCTGTATTCTATAAATCTGTTGCTATCATTCATATGGTGATTCCAGTTCTGCCACCTGCAGTCGATCGATTAGTCTTTGTTAAAACATCTTTATAAAGGAAATTTATACACCCCACGCCTTGGTATTTCCATACATAGGAGAAGCCATAACTATTCAAAATATCACGAACTTTTGAGGCCCAATTTACTTTTCCTCTATTAGCCAAATTTAATAATATTTTATACGCTTTAGATGGTAATCTATGTTCCTCCATTCGAGTCAGTTTCAACCAGTATCTAATGCAAGAAACACTAGAATTAATCGTTAATGGGAATCGATTCAATTCACCATACACAGGGTCGTTAGGTGTTTTAATACAACCCCCTAGATACTTCTTTAATACAAATAATGGACACTTTCAATGACAGATGAAGCATCTTCTAGACCCCAAATCTCAGCGCCATATAGGAGTATGGGTTGAATCTGAGAATCAAAAAGCTTCAAATACAATTTCAAAGAGTTGTTATTTAGCTGATACAACTTACAAATGATACTGATGGCAGCTCGTTTCCCTTTACTTGCTAAATCTTGGCATGCATGCTTAAAACTCAATCGTGTGGAAAACAGGATGCCTAGATACCGATAAGAATTTACTACGTTTATCTTTATGTTATTATAAAACCATTTCTCAGTACTTGCTAAATACCCACCTTTCCTAAAGATTACTATGCTAGATTTGTCCAAGTTTACTTTAAGCTGTAACTGGCACGCAGCTCTATGAAGGGTATTCAATTGGGTTTGTAAGCCAACCACAGTTTCTGACAATAAAATCATGTCATCAGCAAAACAAAAGAATGAACAGTTCAATGAAATCAATATTAGGCTAACACCATGTCTGCCATTTATTAATAATATCGAGAGCAAGTTCGTTTATAAACAAGGAAAACAAAAGAGGGCTACAAACATCACCTTGTTTCACACCATTAGTGCAATATATGTAACCTGTGTACTGTGTACCACAGCGACTCGAGCTTTAACAATTTCGTACATACTTCTTATACATCTGTAGATTTTACCCTTAATTTCCATTTTAATCAAAATAGGCCACAATAAATTTCTTGAAATAGTATCAAAAGCTTTCTCAAAATCAATGAATGCAAATATATAATTTTCTATTAGACGAAAACTGTTTTTGCACTATTGCCAATAATGTAAACATGTGATCGATAGTAGAATAATTTTGTTTAAACCTTGCTTGCAATTCACCTGTAATATTGTTTTGATCGACCCATTCAGTCAGTTTGAATTAATTATAGAGCTATACATTTTGCCACTTATATCTGACAGAGAAATTCCTCTATAATTATTTGGATCATTTATATTGCCTTTCTTAAACAAAGGAATAATTATGGATTCTTTCCATAAATCAGGATATTGACCTGTGTCAAATAATGCATTGAAATATTTAACTAAGAAATCAATGACGTCATTTCCTGCATGTTTAAATATCTCTCCAATAATGCCATCTGGTCCTGCTGCTTTCTTAGTCTTCCTTTTTTTTAATTGAGAGTATATACTTCTTCCCTTGTTATGGGCTGGTTCATAAAGTCAACATTATCCTCATCATTCTCATGTCTATCAGTTCCAACCCCTTGACTGTCATCAGTTTCATTAGTACTATCAGGTAAATTGTCTGAAACATCAATAGCATCTGTAAAATAGGTCTATTAGTATCAATGTCATGTTTTTCTAAAACTCCTTTTAAATGTTGAAAACCATTCTTGAACAGAGATTTTGTTGGATTGAAACTTGTTCTTACTGGAAACTCTGCTCATATTATGCCAAAAATTCTTTCTGGTCATTAATGCACACGATCAGTTGCTCAAGTACAGTTTTGTTGTATTCCTTTTTCTTTCTTTGCAACAATTTCTTGTATTCTCTTCTAGCTTTAAAAGCTGCATTGTGTGTGTGTGTGTGTGTGAGAGAGAGAGAGAGAGAGAGAGAGAGAGAGAGAGAGAGAGAGAGAGGAGAGAGAGAGAGAGAGAGAGAGAGTGTGCGTGTGTGTGTGTGGTGTGTGTGTGTGTGTGTGTGTGTGTGTGTGTGTGTGTGTGTGCGCGCGCAAGCGCGCGTGTGCGTATGTGTGTGTGTGTGTGGGGGGGGGAGGGGTGTGTGTGTGTGTGTGTGTGTGTGTGTGTGTGTGTGTGTGTGTGAGAGAGAGAGAGAGAGAGAGAGAGAGAGAGAGAGAGAGAGAGAGAGTCCTCCCTTTGATGTAGAGAGCAAACTTTATGTTGAAAGTAATGAAATCCGATTTCTCAGATCAATTTCCAATTTCCTTCCGATCTAGCCAGGTTTATTTTCAAAGTGTTATTGTGCATTACACATACCAGTTTCCTCTGACCACGCGCGTAGCTTTCTCATGCAATAGTTTTTCTACCGTGTGGCCCCCCGCCATGTACGTTTCCTGAAGACAAGAGAACTGACATTCCAAGGCTTACTTCTGGCCTTGGACCTTCCTCGACCCCCTTGGATTACCCTGCCTTTGGTGTAAATTTCCCCATAGATTACCCTGCCTTTGGTGTAGAGGCCCCCCTAGATTTACCCCGCCTTTGGTGTAGAGGTCCCCATAGATTGCCTTGCTTTTGGTTTAGAGGTCCCCATATAATGCCCTGCCTTTAGTGTAGAGGTCCCTATAGATTGCCCTGACGTGTGGTGTAGAGATCCCCATAGACTGCCCTGCAGACCTTTCATGTAGAGGTTTCCATAGATTGCCCTGCCTTTGGTGTGTAGGTCCCCATAGATTGCCCTGCCTTCAATGTAGAGGTCGCCATAGGTTGCCCTGCCCTGGTGTAGAGGTCCACAGAGATTGCCCTGCCTTTGTGTGTAGTGGTCATCATAGATTGCCCTGCCCTGGTGTAGAGGTCCACAGAGATTGCCCTGCCTTTGGTGTAGTGGTCATCATAGATTGCCCTGTTTTTGGTTTTGAGATCCCCATAGTCTGCACTGCCTTTGGTGTAGAAGTCCTCATAGATTGCCATGCCTTTGGTGTAGAGCTCCCCATTGGTTGCCCTGACTTTTGGTG
This sequence comes from Conus betulinus, assembly GCA_016801955.1. Classification (NCBI taxonomy): domain Eukaryota; kingdom Metazoa; phylum Mollusca; class Gastropoda; order Neogastropoda; family Conidae; genus Conus; species Conus betulinus. Next base: position 157,650 of record JADBJO010003266.1, read on the forward strand.
TATAGGTTCCCATAAATTCCCCTGACGTTTGGTGTAGAGGTCCCCATAGACCGCGCTGCATTTGGTGTAGAGGTCCCTATAGATTTCCTCCCTTTTGGTGCAGAGGTCCCCATAGATTGTCCTCCCTTTTGGTGTAGAGAACCCTATAGATTACCCTGCCTTTGGTGTAGAGATTCCTATAGATTGCCCTGCCTTTGGTTTATAGGTCCCCATAGATGCCCTTTCTTTGGTGTAGAGGTCACTATAGATTGTCCTGTTTTTGGTTTTGACATCCCCATACATTGCCCTGCCTTTGGTGTAAAGGGCCCCATAGATTTGCCGTGCCTTTGGTGAAGTCTTCCCCATAGATTGCCCTGCCCTGGATCAGAGGTCCCCATAGATTGCCCTGCCTTTGGTGTAGAGGTCCCCATAGATTTCCCTTCCTTTGGTGTAGAAGAGGTCCCTTAGATTGCCCTTCCTTTGGTGTAGAAGTCCCCATAGACTTCCCTGCCCTTGGTGTAGAGGTCACAATAGACTGCCCTCACTTTGGTGTAGAGGTCCCCATAGATTGCCCTTCCTTTGGTGTAGAGGTCCCCATAGACTGCCCTGCCTTTGGTGTAGAGGTTCCCATAGATTGCCCTACCTCTGGTGTAGAGGTCCCCATAGGATGCCATGTCTTTGGTATAGATGTCCCCATATATTGCCCTGCCTTGGTGTAGAGGTCCCTGAAGATTACCCTGCCTTTGGTGTAGACTTCCCCATAGATTACCCCGCCTTTGGTGTACAGGTCCCCATAGATTGCCCTGCCTTTGGTGTAGAGGTCCCCAAAGATCGTACTGCCTTTGGTGTAGAGGTCCCCATAGATTGCCCTGCCTATGGTGTGTAGACTTCCCCATAGATTGCCATGCCGTTGGTGTAGAGGGCGCCATAAATTCCGCTGCCTTTGCTCTATATACTCAAAAATTGCCCTGCATTCAATGTAGAGGTCCCTATAGATTGCCCTTCCTTTCCTGTAGAGTTGCTCATAGATTGCCCTGCCTTTGGTGTAGAGGTTCCCATAGATTCCCCTGCCTTTGTTGTAGAGGTCCCCATAAATTACCTCGCATTCAGTGTTGAGTTCCCCATAGATTGTTCTGTCTTCAGTGTAGAGGCCCCCATAGATTGCCCTGCCTTTGGTGTAGAGGTGCCCACAGATTGCCCTACCAATGGTATGGAGGTTCCTATAGATTGCCCTGCCTTTGGTGCACACTTCCCCATAGATTACCCCGCCTTTGATGTAGAGGTCCCCATAGATTTCCCTTCCTTTGGTGTAGAAGTCCCCATAGACTTCCCTGCCCTTGGTGTAGAGGTCACAATAGACTGCCCTCACTTTGGAGTAGAGGTCCCCATAGATTGCCCTTCCTTTGGTGTAGACGTCCCCATAGACTGCCCCACCTCTGGTGTAGAGGTCCCCATAGGATGCCATGTCTTTGGTATAGATGTCCCCATATATTGCCCTGCCTTTGGTGTAGAGGTCCCCGAAGATTGCCCTGCCTTTGGTGTAGACTTCCCCATAGATTACCCCACCTTTGGTGTACAGGTCCCCAAAGATTGTCCTGCCTTTGGTGTAGAGGTCCCCATAGATTGCCCTGCCTATGGTGTAGACTTCCCCATAGGTTGCCATGCCGTTGGTGTAGAGGGCGCCATAAATTCCGCTGCCTTTGCTCTAGAGATGCTCAAAAATTGCCCTGCATTCAATGTAGAGGTCCCCATAGATTGCCCTTCCTTTCCTGTAGAGGTGCTCATAGATTGCCCTGCCTTTGGTGTAGAGGTCCCCATAGATTCCCCTGCCTTTTGTGTAGAGAGTCCCCATAAATTACCTCGCATTCAGTGTAGAGTTCCCCATAGATTGCCCTGCATTCAGTGTAGAGGCCCCCATAGATTGCCCTGCCTTTGGTGTAGAGGTGTCCCACAGATTGCCCAGCCAGTGGTATGGAGGTTCCTATAGATTGCCCTGCCTTTGGTGTAGACATCCCCATAGATTGCCCTGCCCTTGGTGTAGAGGTCCTAAAAGATTGCCCTGTCTTTTGGTGTAGAGGTCCCCATAGATTGCCCTGCGTTTTTGTGTAGAGCTCCTAATAGATTGCCCTGTCTTTGGTGTAGAGGTCCCCATAGATTGCCCTGCGTTTTGTGTAGAGGGTCCCCATAGATTGCACTGCCTTTGGTGTAGAGGTCCCCATAGATCGCAGTGTCTTTGGTGTAGAGGTCCCCATAGATTGCTCTTCCTTTGGTATAGAGTTGCCCATATATTACCCTGCCTTTTTAATGGAGATGCCCTCAGATTGTCCTTCCTATGGCGTAGAGGTCCCCATAGATTTCCCCTTTTGGTGGTGTAGTGGTCGACATAGATTTCCCTTTCTTTGGTGTAGACTTCCCCAAATTTGCCCTGCCTTTGATGCAGAGGTCCCCGGCTTTGTCTTTGGTGTAAATGTCTGCGTAGATTGCGCTTTCTTTGCTGTAGAGGTCCCCAAGGACTGCCCTGCGTTCAGTGGAGAGGTCCCCGTAGACTGTCCTTTTTTTGGTGGAGAGGTTTCCGTAGATTGCCTGCCTTTGGTGTAGAGGTCCCATTAATTGCTCTGCCTTTGGTGTTGAGGTCCCCATATCTTGTCCTGCCTTGGTGTAGACATCCCATAGATTGCTCTGTCTTTAATGTTGAGGTCCCCATATCTTGTCCTGCCTTGGTGTAGAGGTCCCATAGATTGCCCTGCCTTTGGTGTATAGGTCCCCATAGATTACCCTGCCTTTGGTGTGGACTTCCCCACAGATTGCCCTTCCTTTGGTGTAGAGGTCCCAATAGACTGCCCTCACTTTGGTGTAGAGGTCCCCATAGATTGCCCTCACTTTGGTGTAGAGGTCCCCATAGATTGCCCTTCCTTTGGTGTAGACGTCCCCATAGACTGCACGGTCTTTTGTGTAGAGGTCCCCATAGGATGCCATGCCTCTGGTATAGATGTCCCCATAGATTGCCCTGCCTTTGGTTTAGAGGTCCCCATAAATTCCCCTGCCTTTGGTGCACACTTCCCCATAGATTACCCCGCCTTTGGTGTAGAGGTCCCCATATAGATTTCCCTTCCTTTGGTGTAAAAGTCCCCATAGACTTCCCTGCCCTTGGTGTAGAGGTCACAATAGACTGCCCTCACTTTGGAGTAGAGGTCCCCATAGATTGCCCTTCCTTTGGTGTAGACGTCCCCATAGACTGCCCCACCTCTGGTGTAGAGGTCCCCATAGGATGCCATGTCTTTGGTATAGATGTCCCCATATATTGCCCTGCCTTTGGTGTAGAGGTCCCCGAAGATTGCCCTGCCTTTGGTGTAGACTTCCCCATAGATTACCCCACCTTTGGTGTACAGGTCCCCAAAGATTGTCCTGCCTTTGGTGTAGAGGTCCCCATAGATTGCCCTGCCTATGGTGTAGACTTCCCCATAGATTGCCATGCCGTTGGTGTAGAGGGCGCCATAAATTCCGCTGCCTTTGCTCTAGAGATGCTCAAAATTGCCCTGCATTCAATGTAGAGGTCCCCATAGATTGCCCTTCCTTTCTGTAGAGGTGCTCATAGATTGCCCTGCCTTTGGTGTAGAGGTCCCCATAGATTCCCCTGCCTTTTGTGTAGAGGTCCCCATAATTACCTCGCATTCAGTGTAGAGTTCCCCATAGATTGCCCTGCATTCAGTGTAGAGGCCCCCCCATAGATTGCCCTGCCTTTGGTGTAGAGGTGCCCACAGATTGCCCTGCCAGTGGTATGGAGGTTCCTATAGATTGCCCCTGCCTTTGGTGTAGACATCCTCATAGATTGCCCTGCCTTTGGTGTAGAGGTCCTAATAGATTGCGCTGTCTTCCTGGTGTAGAGGTCCCCCATAGATTGCCCTGCGTTTTGTGTAGAGGTCCCATAGATTGCACTGCTTTTGTGTAGAGGAGGTCCCCATAGATCGCAATGCCTTTGGTGTAGAGGTCCCTATAGATTGCAATGTCTTCCTGTAGAGTATAGATTGCCCTTCCTTTGGTATAGAGTTGCCCATAGATTGCCTTGCCTTTTTAATGGAGATGCCCTTAAATTGTCCTTCCTAATGTGTAGAGGTCCCCATAGCTTTCCCTTTTTTGGTGTAGTGGTCCACATAGATTTCCCTTTCTTTGGTGTAGACTTCCCCAAAATTTGCCCTGCCTTTGATGCAGAGGTCCCCGGCTTTGTCTTTGGTGTAAATGTCTGCGTAGATTGCGCTTTTTCTTTGCTGTAGAGGTCCCCAAGGACTGCCCTGCGTTCAGTGGAGAGGTCCCCGTAGACTGTCCTTTTTTTGGTGGAGAGGTTTCCGTAGATTGCCTGCCTGCCTTTGGTGTAGAGGTCCCATTAATTGCTCTGCCTTTGGTGTTGAGGTCCCCATATCTTGTCCTGCCTTGGTGTAGACATCCCATAGATTGCTCTGTCTTTAATGTTGAGGTCCCCATATCTTGTCCTGCCTTGGTGTAGAGGTCCCATAGATTGCCCTGCCTTTGGTGTATAGGTCCCCATAGATTACCCTGCCTTTGGTGTGGACTTCCCCACTGTTTGCCCTTCCTTTGTGTAGAGGTCCCAATAGACTGCCCTCACTTTGGTGTAGAGGTCCCCATAGATTGCCCTCACTTTGGTGTAGAGGTCCCCATAGATTGCCCTTCCTTTGGTATAGACGTCCCCATAGACTGCACGGTCTTTTGTGTAGAGGTCCCCATAGGATGCCATGCCTCTGGTATAGATGTCCCCATAGATTGCCCTGCCTTTGGTTTAGAGTCCCCATAAATTCCCCTGCCTTTGGTGCACACTTCCCCATAGATTACCCCGCCTTTGGTGTAGAGGTCCCCATAGATTTCCCTTCCTTTGGTGTAGAAGTCCCCATAGACTTCCCTGCCCTTGGTGTAGAGGTCACAATAGACTGCCCTCACTTTGGAGTAGAGGTCCCCATAGATTGCCCTTCCATTGGTGTAGACGTCCCCATAGACTGCCCCACCTCTGGTGTAGAGGTCCCCATAGGATGCCATGTCTTTGGTATAGATGTCCCCATATATTGCCCTGCCTTAGGTGTAGAGGTCCCCGAAGATTGCCCTGCCTTTGGTGTAGACTTCCCCATAGATTACCCCACCTTTGGTGTACAGGTCCCCAAAGATTGTCCTGCCTTTGGTGTAGAGGTCCCCATAGATTGCCCTGCCTATGGTGTAGACTTCCCCATAGAGATTGCCATGCCGTTGGTGTAGAGGGCGCCATAAATTCCGCTGCCTTTGCTCTAGAGATGCTCAAAAATTGCCCTGCATTCAATGTAGAAGTCCCCATAGACTGCCCTTCCTTTTCTGTAGAGGTGCTCATAGATTGCCCTGCCTTTGGTGTAGAGGTCCCCATAGATTCCCCTGCCTTTTGTGTAGAGGTCCCCATAAATTACCTCGCATTCAGTGTAGAGTTCCCATAGATTGCCCTGCATTCAGTGTAGAGGCCCCCATAGATTGCCCTGCCTTTGGTGTAGAGGTGCCCACAGATTGCCCTGCCAGTGGTATGGAGGTCCTATAGATGCCCTGCCTTTGGTGTAGACATCCTCATAGATTGCCCTGCCTTTGGTGTAGAGGTCCTAATAGATTGCGCTGTCTTCTGGTGTAGAGGTCCCCATAGATTGCCCTGCGTTTTGTGTAGAGGTCCCCATAGATTGCACTGCCTTTGGTGTAGAGGTCCCCATAGATCGCAATGTCTTTGGTGTAGAGGTCCCTATAGATTGCCCTTCCTTTGGTATAGAGTTGCCCATAGATTGCCTTGCCTTTTTAATGGAGATGCCCTTAAATTGTCCTTCCTAATGTGTAGAGGTCCCCATAGCTTTCCCTTTTTTGGTGTAGTGGTCCACATAGATTTCCCTTTCTTTGGTGTAGACTTCCCCAAAATTTGCCCTGCCTTTGATGCAGAGGTCCCCCGGCTTTGTCTTTTGGTGTAAATGTCTGCGTATAGATTGCGCTTTCTTTGCTGTAGAGGTCCCCAAGACTGCCCTGCGTTCAGTGGAGAGGTTCCCGTAGACTGTCCCTTTTTTTGGTGGAGAGGTTTCCGTAGATTGCCTGCCTTTGGTGTAGAGGTCCCATTAATTGCTCTGCCTTTGGTGTTGAGGTCCCCATATCTTGTCCTGCCTTGGTGTAGACATCCCATAGATTGCTCTGTCTTTAATGTTGAGGTCCCCATATCTTGTCCTGCCTTGTGTGTAGAGGTCCCATAGATTGCCCTGCCTTTGGTGTATAGGTCCCCATAGATTACCCTGCCTTTGGTGTGGACTTCCCCATAGATTGCCCTGTCTTTGGTGTAGAGGTCCCAATAGACTGCCCTCACTTTGGTGTAGAGGTCCCCATAGATTGCCCTTTCCTTTGGTGTAGACGTCCCCATAGACTGCACTGCCTTTTGTGTAGAGGTCCCCATAGATGCCATGCCTCTGGTATAGAAGTCCCCATATATTGCCCTGCCTTTGGTTTAGAGGTCCCCATAAATCCCCTGCCTTTGGTGCACACTTCCCCCCATAGATTACCCCGCCTTTGGTGTAGAGGTCCCCATAGATTGCCCTTCCTTTGGTGTAGAGGTCCCCATAGATTGCCCTGCCTTTGGTATAGAGGTCCCCATAGATTGCCCTTCCATTGGTGTAGACGTCCCCATAGACTGCCCTACCTCTGGTGTAGAGGTCCCCATAGGATGCCATGTCTTTGGTATAGATGTCCCCATATATTGCCCTGCCTTTGGTGTAGAGGTCCCCGAAGATTGCCCTGCCTTTGGTGTAGACTTCCCCATAGATTACCCCGCCTTTAGTGTACAGGTCCCCATAGATTGCCCTGCCTTTGGTGTAGAGGTCCCCAAAGATTGCCCCGCCTTTGGTGTAGAGGTTTCCCATAGATTGCCCTTCCTTTGGTGTAGAAGTCCCCATAGATTTTCCTGCCTTTTTTGTGTATAGGTTCCCATAGATTGTCCTGACGTTTGGTGTAGAGGCCCCATAGATTGCCCTGCATTTTGGTGTAGATGTCCCCATAAATTGCCCTGCCTTTTGGTGTAGAGGCCCCTATATATTACCCTGTCTTTGATATAGAGTTCCCCATAGATTGTCCTGACTTTTGGTGTAGAGGTATCCATAGATTGGCCTCCCTTTTGGTGTAGATGTCCCCATAAATTGCCCTCACTTTTGGTGTAGAGGTCCCCATGGATTATCCTGCCTTTTGGTGTAGAGGTCCCATAGATTGGCCTGCCTTTGGTGTAGAGGTCCCCATAGACTGCCCTGCCTTTTTTGGTGTAGAGGTCCCTATAGACTGCCCTGCCTTTTATGGTGTAGAGGTCCCCATAGATTGCCCTGCCTTTTGG
>JADBJO010003266.1:170000-175000 GCA_016801955.1 Conus betulinus
ATTTTGTTGTTTTTTTTTCCCCTAAAATGTTTCCAGCATGCATATTCTTGAAAATGGTGTGTGTGTGTGTGTGTGTGTGTGTGTGTGTGTGTGTGTGTGTGTGTGTGTGTCAGAGGACTGGTGTGACAGCTTTATCGCCCAGAAAGAAGGTTGTCCCAGTGGCCCAGGGAATGTAACCTGCGCAAGTCATTGTGAGCCGGAAAGGAACAACACCGGGTTCTTCGCCTGTGGTAATTTCTTTGCACTGTGTGAAGAGGCCTGGAGAGCACGTTTTGGTATTGAAACGCGCCGTTTTCGTGTGCCAATATACTTAAATAAATGTTAAAAAGTGGTCATAGAAACTCCTCTAAACAACGTGGACAATCGAATCACGAGACAAAACACGACCCGTTTTGACCTCTTAGGTCTTCTTAAGGCAAGATAAACAACAGCCAGGACAGCGAAAATAAAGAATGATTTAACAAAGATTAGTGACTGCTCGTTCTTTATTTTCGTTGTCCTGTCGTTTATCTTGCCTGATAAAAATCTAAGAGGTCAAAAACGCGTCGTGTTTTGTCTTGTGACTCGTCTGTCCACGTTGTTTGGCAGAGTCATTATGAACACCTGTTTTCTTGCCTGATAAAAATCTAAGAGGTTAAAACGCGTCGTTGTCTTTTGTGTCCACGTTGTTGTGATTCGTCTGTCCACGTTGTTTGGCAGAGTCATTATGAACACCTTTTTTTTTTTTTCTAAAGATTTGTTTTCCATGTTGATTACTGTTAGCATCGGCGGTCTTCCTCACCATCGACATCTCTATCTTAATCCCTCCTGTGTGGCAGAATTCCGAATTGACGGGTGCCAAAACGGGTCCTTCCACAGCCGCAACTACCCCAAGAAGTATGTCACCAACAAGTGGGACTTCTATATCATCACCGTCAGCAACAACTCCAGGGTTCGCCTGACTTTCGAGGACTTCCAGGTGGAAGACTCTGTCAACTGTTCGTACGACGTGGTGGCCGTCATTGATGGCGCGTTCAATTCCAGCGACACCAGCAACTTCATCGCCACGTCAGCTGGTTTCTTTCTTTCGTTCTTTCTTTCTTTCTTTCTTTCTTTCTTTCTTTCCCTTTCTTTCTTTTCTTTTCTTTCCTTTTTTATTTTGCTTTTTTGTTTTCTTTCTTCATTTTTTTTTCTTTTTTCGTCTCTTTCTCTTTTTTTTTTTTTTTCTTTTTTTTTTTTTCTTTTCATTTCCTTTTTCTTTGTATCTTTTTCTCTTTGTATTTTTCTTTTTTCACTTTTTTTTTTCTTCCTTTCTTCTTTCTTTCGTTTTTTCTTTCTTTTTTCTTTTTCTTCTTTCTTTCTTTCTTTCTTCCTTCTTCTTTCTTTTTACTGTCTTTTTTCCTATCTTTCTTGCATACATCCATTTACCCACACATCAAAAACAGATTAGACCTTTCTGGAAGAAATAGAACATGAATTTGGAGACTCTGTTATATATTTGGAGATCTTAACGCACGTTCAAAATTGTGGGATCAACGTGGTACCAACCCTCAAGTAATTGCACCGGAAGTGATGTTGGATGAAGTACTTCTTAATGCACTGACATCATCATCCTCAACACATACAGGGAGGCAGGGTGACACTGATAGTGTCATTGACTTTGCACTGATTGGACTAACATTCATAGCAGGCATGAGTGAGGAAGTATTTCTTCATCATGGAAGTGACCATTTCCCTATTGTATCGGTTTACAGACACTATCAAAAGTGACACAAACGAAAACAAAAGGACCCTTTTCAATATGACAACAACGAAGGGGATATCATAGAAACGTTAAAGAGAAGATGCAAAAGAAACAATGCTACAACCAAACAAATCGTTCAACCTCTTTGGTGGAATATAGACACGGAAACAGCCTGGAAAGAGAAATGCAAGGCCGTAAGAATCTGGCAGAGAGAAAGAAGAAAAACCTTGCCCTGATCTAGCTATCAAAACAGACATGAATCAGAAAACTGAACAATTCGAAAGGGTAGCTGACGAAGCAAAAGAAACCAAGTGGCAACAGTTTTGTCTGTCACTTAATTATGACACAGCACTGACTCAGTTCTGCCACATTTATAGTCGCATGGACGGGAAACACAAAACAAACGGAACCCCAGATATCTTAGACGCTGATGGGATAAAAAAAAACTCAAGACAGATTTGGAGAGAAACGGTCGGCTCTACTTAAACGTTTCATAGAACAGAGTGATCAAAGAAATTTGGAGGAAAAGAAGAAACATTTGACCAAGCTAAGCCAACACCTAGCTTGGACCGGCATTTATCTAAACTGGATGACGCAATAGCAGATGCACTGAGGATAGTGCTCCAGGTCCAGACAAAGTACGGTATGCAGATATCAAATAGCTCTCAGAAGAGGAGAGAGCCCAACTCTTTAACCTCTACCAGGAGAGAGTTTTGATAAAGGCTATGTCCCAGAAGACAGCACACACAGCTACCTGACAGCTTCATCAAAACCAAGCAAAAAGATCATCATCAGCTAATGGCTACCGCATACTCACTATGCAAAATACAGCATGAAAGTTCATGGAACGAATCATAGCCACTCGAAAACTCGCAAGAGAGTCGACAAATCTCCCGTCAAATCAAGGAGGCTACAGAACAGGTAAAAGTACATGGGAAAATGCGGCCGCTTTTGCCTATGAAGAAGTATATTAAGGATTCCAAAGAAAGGAAGAAGCACTAGCTGTAGCAATAGATCTGGAAGACGCATACAACAAAGTCCAGTTCTCGCTTCTCATGAAACTACGTGGCTATGGGGTAAGCAAGCAAGACATTTATACGATGGATAGCAGCAGCGGCACTTCGGGAGCGAACCGTCATCCTAAGATTTGGAGATTGGACTTCTGAGCCTCATAAACTTTCTATGGGATTACCTCAAGGTTCTCCTCTTTCGCCTGTTTTGTACAATGTTTACACTAAAGGCCTTGCAGACCTCAACAGAAATGGAATTGCTCGAGTGTTGACATTCGCAGATGACGGCCTGATCTACAAAACATACAAAAAAAATGCTCAAGAAAGAACGAAAGCAGTTCAGCAACAGTTGAACAACATTTCTCAATGGTGTCAAGAAGCTGAATCGTCCATCAAACTACAAAAGCCCAGACATTAGTCTGCACTCGCAACAACACGACATCAGGACAAGTACCCATACCAGTTTCCGTCAACGGAATATACCAATTGAAGCAACTAACAACCTACGCTATTTTGGTGTAGGCTTTGACAGAATGCTAACCAATAGAAAGCATGTTGAGAATATTGTTCTTAAACGAAAAAAAGGCCTATCTGCCATGCAAGCAATAGCAGGTAAAAGCATTGAACAGCGCCATCTCTACCGACTGTATCACGCACTTGTACTCAGTGTGACAGATTATGGATTAGGGCTTACAACACTGCCCAACAGAAACCTTCTCACATGAGAACGAATAAAATGAAGCAATGAGATGATCCTGGGAACCACGAAGGACACACCAGTAGAAAACTATGCGATACCTGCTCGACCTTCCTTTCATGCAGACCAAACACAAGCTGGAACAGGTGAAGGCATATTTCAGGGGCCTTGAAAATCCCCAAAACCCACTTCCCACTTCATGCGGCTGTCAAGGAAACAAAAGGCACTCGGCTAGGACATGGAAAATCATGGATGGGACAGACAGAAGACTGTATACAGCATGTGTGCCAGTTAGCAGAAGTCAAAGAAACCAAGGAATAGGAGAAATATCCAGCCCACTTGAAAACACCTCTACCACATTACTGTCGCTCCAGACCTTGGAAGACAATGTTGAGAATGGCCAGAAGGCAAAACCAACACACAAATCTAGATGCAGGTAGAAAATCTTTGTGCAAAAGATGATATGTTAATATACACTGACGGCTCCGTCACCAAAGGCAAGTCAGGCTGGGGATACATATTGAAACAAACAAAATGACCGAACTATCCAGGAAGACAATGGTGCACACAGTTTAACAACTTTCAAGTCTAGCAATGGAGGTAGAAGCAGTGACACAAGCACTCCACTGGCTTTCATCCACAAGCCAGTTTCAAACTCAGCAAGTCATGATACTGACTGACTCCATGAACCTACTTCCGAAAGCGAAAAGTGGAACAGGACCTTCCTTCTTACTTTTTTTTTTTCTTTTTCATTTGTTGTCTGCTCTTCCGTTTCCACCGCGGTGTCATTCTTGCACCCGCCATACCACCCATTCTCCCCCATCCACAGCCACAGACAGGCCCGGCCTGCCACAGCCCCGGCACCGGCAATCCACAGAGAGCATTCAATGTCAAGTCCTCAAGAGGTGACACAGGGAAGACACTGCACGGCCGCCGAGTCACTTCAATGGCGTTCAGTGGCACCTGTTCTGATCCAACATACGCAGGACACCACGAACTAAGTCCCCTACTGCGACAATAATTGCTTAGTCGCGGAGCCGGCGTGAGTGAGCACTCCCTCCGGAGGGCGACACCATAACCGTTCAACGACAGCCCCCATGAACTGGCCAGTACCCGGTGACCCCGACGGAAAGAAACCAAGGCCATAGACTTGGAGAGGACATCGAAACTGAGGTCGCCATGAAAGCGGGGCATTTGGCCACAGTTAGAGATTGTTTTCATGCAGATCGATGAGACTGACGATGACGAAGATGACACTATGGATTTCCATTCCGGTCTGAGACTGCATGGCAGGGTTGTGCTCTCTACACTTACTTTCATAATAATATCCTGGCGTCAGTCAGGCCCGAGATGTACAGACATCCACAGAGTTGATCAGGAAATTTGGAGCAACATTCTGAGAGACGCATCCATTCAGTGGATGAAACTCGCAGTCTTCCCAAATGAGCCCATAGCAAAACTCAACTCTAGGTAGGAGCCGGCGGGGGCAGAAAAATCCCACATGACTCTGACAGGATTCAAACCCACAACCCTTCAGCCGGGAGTCTGCGACAGCAGTTACAAAAAAAAA
>JADBJO010003266.1:185000-207500 GCA_016801955.1 Conus betulinus
GTCACTTGGCTGCAATAGAGAAATGGATGTATGGTGGTTCTCTTATGCCAGATGTAACCGTTTATAAATACCTACACATATAAATTCTACTCGCCTGAATCTTGTTGCCACTTGTAGAGACCTATCTAGTAGAGCTAGGGATGTGTTACTACGTGTTATGAAGAAATTGTCTGTATCAAATGATACTCATGTAGGTGTTTGTCAATTTTTGATGCACAGATACATCCCATTGTGCAGTCTGCTTCAGAGGTATGGGGTTCAGATGAAAATGCTATTGCTCATTGTGAATCGATTCATTTCAGTGGATTAAAAAAAAAAAGGTGTGGATTGTAGAACTAAAAATTTATGTCTGAATCGAGAAATAGATTAATCTCCTCATACAGATATCAATTTCCTTATATAAACAAAACTGGCATATATATATATATATATATATATATATATATATATATATATATATATATATATATATATATATATATATCACTAATTCCTATCCTTCGAAAGGAACTTGGAGGTGGAGAAATATTCATTTGTAGCGTCTAATCAGTAACAAAGAATCAATCTTGGAATGCTCAGAATAAAGAACACTGGAAATAAATGGTCACACGAGATGATATCATAATGATGTCGCTAATGGTGATCTACGTTCATTACGTATTGATAAGGCAATTAGAGAAGATGAGCTACATTTCGTTCCACGTGTGTGTGTGTGTGTGTGTGTGTGTGTGTGTGTGTGTGTGTGTGTGTGTGTGTGTGTGCGTGCGTGCGTGCGTGCGTGCGTGCGTGCGTGCGTGCGTGCGTGTGTGTGTGTATGTGTGTGTGTGTGTGTGTGTGTGTGTGTGTGTGTGTGTGTGGGGGGGGGGGGGGGGGGGGGGGGCTGCGTGTGTGTGTGTGTGTGTGTGTGTGTGTGTGTGTGTGTGTGTGTGTGTGTGTGTGTGTGTGTGCTTGCAAGTGAAATTTCCTGACAGATTTTCATTTACCAGCTATCGTTTTCTAAGTGGTTTTGTGTTACAGTGAGACCTGAAGCACCCACAGTCGAGCCAGAAAACATCACGGTTATTGACGGGGAAAATATCACCTACACCTGTAACTCTACGTACACATCAGCTGAGATAGTGAGCTATAGCTGGTTCGTGAATGGGGAGGAAATAGTGGGAGAAAATGAGCAAACCTACACCTTCCAGGCCGATCTGACAGACAACAACAATAATTACAGCTGCAGTGTTACAACCCAGCCTGGTGGAGAATCTGACCCTTCACCACCTGTCAGTCCAACTGGTGGGTTTGACTGTCTCTGCCTGTGTGTCTCTCTGCCTCTGTCCCTCTGACTATCTGTCTGTCTCTCTCTCTCTCTCTCTCTCTCTCTCTCTCTCTCTCTGTCTGTCTGTCTCTCTTCTCCACTGTCTGTCTGTCTGTCTCTCTCTCGCTCTTAGTGTGTATCTCCTTCTCTTTCTTGTTTACTCTATGTCTCCCTTGATGAATCAATCCGTCATTTTGAGTCCTTACTAAACAAAGATTTACCACAGGATTATCATTAGGATTTCCCAAATGTGGAAAATGAGTCCATGGACTCTCCTATTTCAAGAGATGAAGTTTTGATAGCACATAACAAATTAAAGTCTGGTAGTAATGCAGGTACTGGCAGAATTATTGGGCAGTTTTGGAAAGCTACATATGAACAGATCATAGTCTTTTTTGTCATGTTCTTCAGTGTATCACTCGACAACGGTATTTTTTCCCCCGAGCCTTGGTGCGAGTCTATACCTCTTCTATTGTATGAAAATATTAATGTGAATACAGTAAACAACTATCAAGGTATTTCGTTGTCTGATATAAGTAACAACGTATTTAGTGCCATTATTAACTCAAGACATCGGGTATATGCAGAAGAAAATAAGCTAACCAGTGAATTATCAGTCTTGATTTAAACGCTGATACCTGGCTGAAGACCATATGTTTACTCTCCTTGCCTTGATTTAGAAGCAGTTTTCTTTTAATCGTATGCACACGTAACATTTATGGATTTTGGAAAGGAGATTGACTCGATCAGTGGAAATTTTACTGTGGCCTACATTGATCAAAAAACAAATACGGTAGAAGAGGAAAATCGTTTAAGTGTATTTACAACATGCATCCAGCAATTTGAAGAAGGATAAGAAGATAAAAACACATTAACTGACTATATAATGTGAACTAGAGCAGTAAAAACAAGGGGATGCGTTCAGTCCTGTTCTGCTTTCATTGTTTATTAATGCGCTCGCAATTGACATAGTAGAAAACGGCAAGCATGGTGTTAGATGTACAAATGATCTAACGGAACTCTTTATTCTATTGCATGCAGATGATGAAGTAATGCTCTTGAAGACTGTCGTTGCTTTGCAAAGATAACTAAATAATTGAAAGCACTCAAGCTTTAGACAAGGAGGTCACCAGGCTGCAACAGAGAAATGGGTGTATGATGGTTCTCTTATGCCCGATGTAACCGTTTATAAATACCTAGACATATTATTTTCTACTCGTCTGAATCTTGTTGCCGCTTGTATAGACCTTTTGAGTAGAGCTAGGGATGTGTTATTACGTGTTATGAAGAAATTGTATCAAATGATAACTCCATGGAAGTGTCTGTCAATACTTGTGATGCACAGATACAACCCATTGTGCAGTATGCTTCAGAGCTATGGGGTTCAGATGAAAATGCTATCGTTCAATGTGAATCAGTTCATTTAAGTTGATTGAAAAAAATGATAGGTGTGAATTGTGGGTCTAAAAATCTAGTATACGGTTAAACCAATAAATAAGAGATATATATATATATATATATATATATATATATATATATATATATATATATATATATATATATATATATATAAAAATATATATTCGGGAGGGCAAAATGTTTGCTACTGGTTCAAGTTGTTTAAAAGTGAATAATGACAGATTACCACGTAAAGCTTATAAGACATTATTTGATCTTGATAATATTGTTATCGCCCCATCACAGTGGCCTTAAATAATTAAATGATCTGAATCTGAATTTGAATCTGTCTCTCCCTGTCTGTCTCTGTCTCCATCTATCTCTTTCTGTCTATTTGTCCCTCTGTCTGTCTGTCTGTCAGTTTGTCTCTCTGTCTGTCTGTCTGTCTGTCTGTCTGTCTGTCTGTCTGTCTGTCTGTCTGTCTCTCTCTCTCTCTCTCTCTCTCTCTCTCTCTCTCTCTCTCTCTCTCTCTCTTTCTTTCTTATGCTGCTCTCATTGATTTCTGAAAAGTTTGTGATTCTCTAATTAGAACGACCTGATGGAATGTGCTAATAGAATTTAGAGTTGATGGGAAAGTTATACCTGGCATCACATGGCGTGTACGACTCTGACTTGATATGTGTTCATGAGGGTGTGTGCTTATTCTCATTGTTTCAAATCAAGTAAGAGTGCCTGGTAAGCCCTTAGTTGTTTACATTTCTTTTTAGATAATGAAACTTGCTTTAGAACTCTCAAGAAATGGTGAACACGCTATTGAAAGTTTCCAGATGCTGTGAATTTTCAGATGCTATTTGCCAATAATGCAATTCTGTTGTCTAAAACATCAGAAGGACTGCAAAATCAGCTGGATGTTTTGAAACTTTATACTGATAATTTTCAGTTGACAGTAATCCTAGATTAAAAAAACAAACAAAAAAAAAAACAAACCAAAAACAAAAACAAAAACAAAAAAACAAAACAAAAAAAAAAAAAAAAAAAGAAAAAAACAACAGCATTCTGCTTTGTAGAGGTAGTGTGTTTTGCAAGGAATGAAAATTGGTGGTATTGTAATTGTGAGCTTAGAGTGACCAATTTCTACAAATACTTGGGTATATATATATATATATATATATATATATAATATATATATATATATATATATATATATTTAATAACCAACTTAAGCTGGTATTTAGTTTGGTCTGACACAAGTAGAAAAAGCTAAAGGGGATTTCAGAAATGTTGAAAATGCTACAAAACTTAAATACTATTGACCTATACATATTTTGGAAGTCATTTGAAACCAATAGAGAATCCAATAGTATGAATGGTTCTGAAATATAAGGCCTAGGAAAAGCATCCAAACATTGAACAACTACACACATAAGCAATACAAAAGGATTCAAAACATTCCTATTGACTCGGTCAATGAATTGTTTACATTAAAAGAGGAAAGTAACCTCTGTACATCAGCTATATTGTAAAGTGTGTTACGTACTGGTGTAAAGTAATACGATTACTAGTAGCTAGTTTGCGCAGACAATCGTACGACATGATCTGCAGCAATGTGATACAGGAAATATTAATTGGCCGTCCAGGATCAAAGGAGGGTCACTAGGGAATGGGTTCAGAATATTGTGGTAAAGCCAGGGAGTGGGAAACGGAACTGTCTTATGTCTGAATCGAGAAATAGATTAATCTCCCCATACACAGATTAATTTCCTCATATAAACAAAATCGGCATAGCCAGCTAAATTAACGTGATATATATCCCTGATTTTTATCCTTCAAAAGGAACTTGGGCGGAGAAGTATTTATTTGTAGCGTCTAATCAGTGACAAAGAATCAATCTTGCAAGACTCCGAAAAAAGAGCCCTGGAAATAAATGGTCACACAAGATGATATCATAATGATGTTGCTAATGGTGATCTACATCCATTATGTATTGATAAGTCAATTAGAGAAGATGAGCTACATTTCATTCGTTGTGCGTGTGTGTGTGTGTGTGTGTGTGTGTGTGTGTGTGTGTGTGTGTGTGTGCGTGCGTGCGTGTGTGTGTGTGTGTGTGTGTGTGTGTGTGTGTGTGTGTGTGTGTGTGTGTGTGTGTGTGTGCGTGCGTGTGTGTGTGTGTGTGTGTCTGTGTGTCTGTGTGTGTGTGTGTGTGTGTGTGTGTGTGTGTGTGTCCTTGTAAGTGAAATTTCCTGACATATTTTTCATCTACAAGCTATCCTTTTCTAAGTGGTTTTGTGTTACAGTGAGACCTGAAGCACCCACAGTCGAGCCAGAAAACATCACGGTTATTGACGGGGAAAATATCACCTACACCTGTAACTCTACGTACACGTCAGCAGAGATAGTGAGCTATAGCTGGTTCGTGAATGGGGAGGAAATAGTGGGGGAAAATGAGCAAACCTACACCTTCCAGGCCGATCTGACAGACAACAACAATAATTACAGCTGCAGTGTTACAACCCAGCCTGGTGGAGAATCTGACCCTTCACCACCTGTCAGTCCAACTGGTGGGTCTGACCGTCTGCCTGTGTTTCTCTCTGCCTCTGTAGCTGTCGCTATGTGTATCTGACTGTCTGTTTGTCTGACTCTCTGTCTGTCTCCCACTGTCTCTCTGTCTGTCAGTCTGCCATTGTCTGTCTGTCTCTCCCTCTCTTAGTGTGTGTCTCTATCTCTATCTTGTTTATTCTGTGTCTCCCTTGATGAATCTTTCCGACATTGTGAGTTCTTGCTAAACAAAGACTTACAAAATAATAATGATTAGGATTTGCCAAATGTGGAAAATGAGTCGATGGACCCTCCTATTTCAAGAGATGAAGTTTTGATATAAACCAAAGAAATTAAAGTCTGGTAGTAATGCAGGTACTGGCAGAATTATTGGGCAGTTTTAGAAAGCTCCATATGAACAGGTCATAGTCTTTTGTGTCATGTTCTTCAATGTATTGCTCGACAAGGGTATTTTTTGCCTGAGCCTTGGTGCGAGTCTACACCTCTACTTGTGTATAGAAATGTTGATTTGAATAAGGTAAACAACTATCAATGTATTTCGTTGTCTGATATAAGTATCAAAGTAGTTAATGCCATTATTAACTCAAGACTTTGGGTATATGCAGAAGAAAATAAGCTAACCAGTGTCTAATCAGTCTTGCTTTAAATGCGGATACCCAACTGAAAACCATATGTTTACTCTGCATTCATTCAGAAAAAAAGTTTTCTTTTAATTGTAGGCACACGTAACATTTATGGATTTGGGAAAGGAGAACGACTCCATCCTTGGAAATTTACTGTGGCCTATGTTGATTAAAAAAACAACAACACACACACACATAGTAGGAGAGGAAACATATTTCAGTGTATTCACAGCATGTATCCAGCGATTCAAACAAAGATAAGAAGCGACAAAACATTAACTGACTATATAATGTGAACTAGAGAAGTAAAACAAGGGGATGCGTTCAGTCCTGTTTTATTTTCATTGTTTATTAATGAGCTCGCAATTGACATAGTAGAAAACGGCAAGCATGGTACTAGATTTACAAACGATCTAACGGAACTCTTTATTCTATTGTATGCAGATGATGAAGCATTGCACTTGGAGAGTGTAGCTGCTTTGCAAAGACAACTAAATAAGTCAAAGTACTCAGCCAATAGATGAAATTTAAATTCAATATTGCTTTTGGACAAGGAGGTCACTTGGCTGCAACAGAGAAATGTATGTATGATGGTTTTTTTATGCCAGAGGTAACCGTTTATAAATACCTAGACATTTTTTTTTCTACTCGTAGAGACCTTTCTAGTAGAGCTAGGGATGTGTTATTACGTGTTATGATGAAATTGTCTGTATCAAATGATAACTCCATAGAAGTGTTTGTCAATATTTTTGATGCAGAGATACAGCCCATTGTGCAGTATGGTTCAGAGCTATGGGATTCAGATGAAAATGCTATCGTTCAATGTGAATCAGTTCATTTAAGTGGATTAAAAGAAGAGAAAAAAAAAAAACAAAACACAGATCGGTGTGGATTGTAGAATTAAAACTTACTATACGCTGAACCAACAACATATATATATATATATATATATATATATATATATATATATATATATATATCTCTCTCTGAATTTGAATCTGTCTGTCCCTGTCTGTCTCTGTCTCCATCTATCTCTGTCTGCCTTTTTTTGCGTCTGTCTGCCTGTCTGTCTGTCTGTCCTTCTCTCTCTATCTCTCTCTCTCTGTCTCTCTCTGTCTCTCTCTGTCTCTCTCTGTCTCTGTCTCTCTCTCTCTCTGTTTCCCCCCCCCCTCTCTCTCTCTCTCTCTCTCTCTTCCCTCCCCTCTCTCTCTCTCTCTCTCTCTCTCTCTCTCTCTCTCTCTCTCATGCTGCTCTTATTCATTTCTGAACAGTTTGTGATTCTCTAATTAGAACGAATTGATGGAATGTGCTAAAAGAATTTCGAGTTGATGGAAAGTTATACCTGGCATGGCATGGTGTTTACAACTCTGGCTTGACATACGTACATGAGATGTATTTTTTCACTTGCCCACATTGAGTCAAACATGAGTGCCTGTTAAGCGCTCAGTTGTTTCCATTTCCTTTTAGATAATGAAACTTGCTTTAGAACTCTGAAGAATGGTGAACATGCTATTGAAAGTTTCCAGGTGCTTTGAATTTTCAGATGATGTTTGCCAATGATGCAATTCTGTTATCCAAAACATCAGAAGGACTGCAAAATCAGCTGGATGTTTTGAAATTTGATGCTGATGAGCTGCAGTTGACAGTAATCCTAGATTTAAAAAAAAAAAAGAAGAAAAAAGAAAACGAAAACCGAAAAAAAAAAAAAAAAAACAATAGCATTCTGTTTGTAGAGGTAGTTGTTTGGCAAGGTATGAAAATTGGTGGTATTGTAATTGTGAGGTTAGAGTGACCAGTTTCTACAAATACTTGGGTATATTTTTTTTTTTTTTATAACCAACTTAAGCTGGAATTTAGTTTGATCTGAAACAAGTAGAAAACGCAAAAGGGGATTTTATAAATGTTGCAAATGCTACAAAACTTAAATACTATTGACCTATACATATTTTGGAAGTTATTTGAAACCCATAGTGAAGCCACTAGTATGAATGGTTCTGAAATATTGGGCCTGGGAAAAGCATCCAAAAATTGAAGAAGTACACACATAAGCAATAAAAAGGATCCAAAACATTCCCATTGACTTGGGCAATGAAATTAGGTACAGTGAAAGAGAAAGTAGCCTCTGTACATCAGCTATATTGTAAAGTGTGTTAGGTACTAGTGTGAAGTAATACGATTACTAGTGGCTAGTTTGCGCAGACAATAGTACGACATGATTCTGCAACAATGCGATACAGGAAATATTAATTGGCCATCCAAGATAAAAGGCGGGTCACAAGAGAATGGGATTAGTATAATGCGGTTAAGCCAGGGACTGGGAAACGGAACTGTCTTTATGTCTGAATCGAGAAATAGATTAATCTCCTCATACAGAGATTAATTTCCTCATAAACAAAACCGGCATAGCCAGGTAAATGAATGTGATACATATCCCTGATTCCTATCCATCGAAAGGAATTTGGAGGTGGGGAAGTATTCATTTGTAGCATCTAATCAGTGACAAAAAATCAATCTTGCAAGACTCGGAAAAAAGAACACTGGAAATAAATGGTCACACAAGATGATATCATAATGACGTTGCTAGTGGTGATCTACGTCCATTATGTATTCATAAGTCAATTAGAGAAGATGAGCAACATTTCATTCGTTGTGTGTGTGTGTGTGTGTGTGTGTGTGTGTGTGTGTGTGTGTGTGCTTGTAAGTGAAATTTCCTGCTACATTTTCATCTACCAGCTATCCTGTTCTACGTGGTTTTGTGTTACAGTGAGACCTGAAGCACCCATAGTCGAGCAGAAAACATCACGGTTATTGACGGGGAAAATATCACCTACACCTGTAACTCTACGTACACGTCAGCTGAGATAGTGAGCTATAGCTGGTTCGTGAATGGGGAGGAAATAGTGGGGGAAAATGAGCAAACCTACACCTTCCAGGCCGATCTGACAGACAACAACAATAATTACAGCTGCAGTGTTACAACCCAGCCTGGTGGAGAATCTGACCCTTCACCACCTGTCAGTCCAACTGGTGGGTCTGACCATCTGCCTGTGTTTCTCTCTCTGCCTCTGTCGCTATGTGTATCTGACTGTCTGTTTGTCTGTCTCTCTGACTGTCTCCCACTGTCTCTCTGTCTGTCTGTCTCCCACTGTCTGTCTGTCTCTCCCTCTCTTAGTGTGTTTCTTCATCTCTCCCTCGTTTACTTTGTGAATCTTTGATGAATCTTTCCGACATTGTGAGTCCTTATTAAACAAAGATTTACCAAATAATTATGATTAGGATTTGCCAAATGTGGAAAATGAGTTGATGGACCGTCCTATTTCAAGAGATGAAGTTTTGGTAACACTAAAGAAATTAAAGTCTGGTAGGTATGCAGGCACTGGCAGAATTATTGGGCAGTTTTGGAAAGCTCCATATGAACAGGTCATAGTCTTTTTTGTCATGTTCTTCAGTGTATTGCTCGGCAAGGGTGTTTTTTTTTTTCCCTGAGCCTTGGTGCGAGTCTACACCTGTACTTGTGTATGAAACTGTTGATGTGAATAAGGTAAACAACTATCGAGGTATTTCGTTGTCAGATATAGGGTATCAAAGTATTTAATGCCCTTATTCACTCAAGACTTCAGGTATATGCAGAAGAAAATAAGCTAGCCGGTGAATAATCAGTCTTGATTTAAACGCGGACAGCCGACTGAAGACCATATGTTTACTCTGTTTGCCTTGATTCAGAAGAAGTTTTTCTTTTAATCGGAGGCACACGTAACATTTATGGATTTGGGAAAGGAGAATGACTCGATCCTTGGAAATTTACTGTGGCCTATATTGATTTAAAAAAAAAAAAAAAAAAAAAAAAAAACACTAGGAGAGGAAACATATTTCAGTGTATTCACAGCATGCATCCAGCAATTCAAACAAGGATAAGAAGCGACAAAACATTAACTGACTATATAATGTGAACTAGAGAAGTAAAACAAGGGGATGCGTTCAGTCCTGTTTTATTTTCATTGTTTATTAATGAGCTCGCAATTGACATAGTAGAAAACGGCAAGCATGGTTCTAGATTTACAAACGATCTAACGGAACTCTTTATTCTATTGTATGCAGATGATGAAGCATTGCACTTGGAGACTGTAGTTGCTTTGCAAAGACAACTAAATAAGTCAAAGTACTCAGCCAATAGATTAGAGTTTAAATTCAATTTTGATTAAAAACAATAATGCTTTTAGACAAGGAGGTCACTTGGCTGCAACGGAGAAATGTATGTATGATGGTTTTCTTATGCCAGAGGTAACCGTTTATAAATACCTAGATTTTTTTTTCTAGTAGAGCTAGGGATGTGTTATTATGTGTTATGAAGAAATTGTCTGTATCAAATGACAACTCCATAGAAGTGTTTGTCAATATTTTTGATGCACAGATACAACCCATTGTGCAGTATGCTTCAGAGCTCTCTCTCTCTCTCTCTCTCTCTCGGTTGACCGCCGACCGCCGAGGTGAGAGGACGTGCCCTACCTGAGCTCTCGCAGGCGCTGTTTCTACCGACTGTTGAAGTCATTTTATCCCCGTTTCGTGCGGTCGTCAGTGCACACGATGCTCACATGCAAGCCGCTGCGCGTCTCGAGTAGGCTGGCGTACTGGTTGTGTTCTGTCCCTCTGTTGATGAGCAAAGATGTCGAGCTGAACCCCGGACCTGAAGAAAATAATGTTTTGCAACTGGTTGACTGGAGACTTGCTCAGTTGATGAATGGTTTCCAGATCCATTCAATCAATATGCACAAACTAATCGAGGACAAATTCCAGATGCAAGAAGAACTTCTTCGCCGCCTAAACTTAGAAATAGGCAAGGTGAAGAAATGTGCGGACAACAATGCTGAACAAATCATCGAACTTAAGGAAGACAGTGTCAACATGTTGGAACGTCTCGATCGTATGGAAGAAAAAGTGGAAGCTTTAGAAAAACAGAAAGCAAAAAACGCAATCTAACATTTTTCGGCATTGATGAAACAAGACAGAGGGATGATCTGACCAGTGAGAAACTCGTGACGGACATTCTAAACTTTCATTCCGGTCATGTTGTGTGGCATGCATCTGACATTGAACGTGCCTATAGGATAGGCAGTCCACGCCAGAACGGCGCTCCCCGCCCGCTGTTGGTGCAGTTCTGTCGTTGGGGAGACAGGATGTCCATCCTCAGGGACCGAGAGTTGCGTGATGCAATGCGGCGTAACAGCATCAGAGTGACTGCGGACCTCACCACAAGGCAGAGACAGATGATAGATTTCCACAGAGACCAGGGCAAAATGGGTTTATTTTTATAATGGACGACTTCATGTGAAAGACAGACAGCCTTCGCATAGTCGATTTACGTCTTCTCACAGCCACTCTTCCTACAACCTACCTACAGTCTTCACGGGACGACCGACATCTACTGCAGGGTGAGGAGTGGCCTCAACTGCACCACTCAACGAACGAGCGCTACCGCACTGGACGAGGTGAGGAGGAGAGGACAGAAGACAGCAGTCAGCGGCTACTGGGGGTGCCAGATAGACATCCTCCTGCTCCCCCAGAAAGATGGTGAAGACAACAGGACAGAGGTTGTCCACGTTCACAGCCAGCAGGAAAGAAGAGGGTACAGAGAGAGAGAGGGCGGCAATGACAGGTCTTCAGCTGACCGTGTCGGCTGTCACACGCCAGACCAGTAGCTCCAGGCCGGTCATCTTACAGCCAGGCAGCCCAGCGGAGACTGCCGACAGATGAAGATTCAGAAGCCTTCCACGATAGACGATCCAGGAACTACGGTCAGCAGCGAATGCTTCCCAGAATGAGGTACTCCGAAGAAGCACAGAGAGACACAATCAGTATATTCATCACAGACAAGTGACTCACCAGCCTGACATTTACAGGGACTCACGGCATACGGACAAAGACAATATACAGAATGGTGACATAAACAGTCCCGACAGAAGACAGGACAACAGTGAGAAGCTCAGTGACGTAAGGGGAAATGAGGTGGAATTCTCGGTGCCAATCGTCAACGACAAAGACGTACAGGGTGGGCACTGCAAGCGAGTTAGAAATCACCTCAACCCCTGCGATTACTGTGTCTCAAACTTCTTGCAGAATCTCTCATGATATTGAACCTGATGCAGTAGAAGAAAAGAGTGATGATGAACTCATAGTGAATGAACAGGGGGCTACTATCAACAAACCAAGTGAAACAGAATGAACAGGCGATATTGTGTAGCACACCTGGGAATCCAGGAAATACTACATGGGGACACACAGACATACAACATACACACACTATACAGCCGATCCATCCATCTTCTCATACAGCTATCAGGGACAGACAGACAGGATGATGAGCAGTCAGAACAACAGATAGCAACTCCGTCTGTTGACACAAACAATACGACGAACGCCAACAGGGAAGTGGCACTTTCAAATCCTGGTGTTCAGAGAGATGACAACCAACAGAAACAGCGCGTAAAGAAGGGAGAAGCCAGGCCAAGGGATGCCAGTCAGAACACTATACTGGACAGTTTCAAACGTGCGCAGTCCAAGGAACGTGGCAGGGACATTACGGAAAGGGGACGCACAAGGTCCCGCGCCAAGCTTAATTCCGTTTCCAAATAGGATATCGGCCGGGCCTTGAAAGTTAAAACAAAAAACGGTGGTGCAAACTTTACTGCAAAGCAGTCCATAGAAAATAATTGTCCTCAAGAAATACCTAAAAATAATAGCACTTCACTTCAATCAAGTTTCTAAACTTTAATGTAAATGGTTTGCTTTCTAAGTTGGAGAACAACGATTTTGTAAGCTATATCAAATCACATGATTTTGTGTGTTTAACTGAAACGTTTGTTGGTGTGAATTTTCGAATCCTCACTTTTCAATGATTACGTGATTTATAATTCACAAGCAAAGAAGCTTTCCCATCAAGGACGATATTCAGGAGGAGTAATTGTTTTAATTAAAAAGACTTTTTCTTGTTTTGTTACACGGATTGAATATAAGTCTGAAAATACGATCATTTTGAATATTGATAAGAAGCTTTTCGATAGCGACATGAATGTATTTTGGATTTGTACATATATACCTCCAATAGAGTCAAATGCCTGGGAAAGAAAACACGAATGGGTTTGGCATGGAACCATTAGAACAATGTTTGTTGGATTTGTATGAATCACACAATTTTTATGTGTTATTATCTGGGGACCTTAACGCAAGAACAGCCTCGAAAAATAATGTCGGCATCGATGTTGATGACAATTTTATAGAAAACTATGACCAGTCGCCATATTGTAGGACTTCACACGATGAATATGAAAATGTATTTGGTGATCAGTTGTTAGAACTATGCAACTCTTTGGACCTTGTTATTTTGAATGGGCTTTGTGAACATGGTTTCGATGGTAGTTACACACTTTATATCCAGTTTAGGATGCAGTACTGTTGATTATTTTGTTATGTCTCAAAACTTACTTAATGCCCAGTATGACATGTCACTCGTTGTTGACGATTCTGTCGAATCTGATCACTTGCCAGTTGTACTTTCGTTTCCTTTGACCATCCCAAGCAAAAGCGGCAAACATGAAAGTAAGAGCAATTCTTTTATCGAAAAACATGTTTGGGATAAACAAGGTGAACAAGACTTTCTAGAGAATCTGAGAAAAACAGACATTCATGATAGATTACAACGGGCGGACGCCATATGGAACATGATGTTGATGGTGCAATAGATCTTTTTGTAAGTTGTCTGCTATCGGCTAGCATTTCATGGTAAAGAAAGTCTATTTGGTTGCCCTCACCAAGTCTTCGGAATGGTTTGATGAGGAGTGTCGACAAGCCAAACGTTACAGTAAGCGTACACTCAGAATTTTCAGAAGAACTAGAAAAATAGAACACAGATTATTACAGCATGTACAAGCAAAGAAAAAGTACAAAACTTGCTGAAGTTTTAAAAAAAAGAAGCTTTAAACGAAGGAAGGCCGAAATGTTAGCATCAAATATTTCTGATTCATCCAAATTTTGGAAACAGTTAACCGAAATGGGGTGTGGGAAGCAAAGAGCAAAAAATACAAATGACATTTCAATTGATAAATGGTATGATCATTTTAAAAATGTGTTTTCAATGGATGATAGTAATTCGGATGATGAACATTGTGACAACATTGATTTGACTGAGCACGAAGAGCACGTGCTAAATGCTGAAATCACTGAAAGTGAAATTTCAATTGCTGTGAACAAATTAAAGTCAGGTAAGGCATGTGGATCAGATGGAGTCATTTCTGAAATGTTGAAGGCTGGAAGTGTGCAATTACTATTCCCTTTTTGAAAAGGCTTTTCAACATTATATTTGCAAAAGGCATTTATCCTAAAGTTTGGGCAAAGGCTATTATTATCCCAATCCACAAAAAGGGAGATACGGAGAATGTAGATAACTATAGAGGTGTATCCCTATTAAGCACAATTTCAAAATGCTATAGCACCATTCTAAATAATCGTCTATACGCATGGCTTGAAGATAACAACCTGATCTCTGAAAGTCAAGCTGGTTTTAGGAAAAACTATTCTACAATAGACCAAATCTACTGTCTTTATTCTATGGTTCAAAAAAAAATGCTTGTCTCAGCGTGGTAAAAAGCTTTATGTTGCTTTTGTAGACTTCAGAAAAGCTTTTGATTCTGTAAGACACGATA
The DNA here is from genome assembly GCA_016801955.1 of Conus betulinus. Taxonomy (NCBI): domain Eukaryota; kingdom Metazoa; phylum Mollusca; class Gastropoda; order Neogastropoda; family Conidae; genus Conus; species Conus betulinus. The sequence goes on from JADBJO010003266.1 coordinate 199,577, forward strand.
AGTTATTGCAGTGTATTAGAAACCAAGGTATTAAGGGGAAATTCTTCTGTTCTTTAAAAGCAATGTATAACTCATTAGTATCTTGTGTAAGATCTAATTTTGAATTCAGACTTCTTTGACTGCCCAATGGGAGTCAGACAAGGATGTGTGCTGAGTCCTACGCTATTTGAAATGTTTATTAACCAGTTAGCAAATCACTTATCTGAAAAAGGTAGACATGGCATTCAGTTGGTACCTGACATGATGGAACTGTTTATTCTGCTGTTTGCAGATGACATTGTTCTATTAGCTTCTACTCCTGTTGGTTTGCAAAACCAGCTAAACGTACTTCAGACATGTTGCACCAATATGAAAATGAAAGTTAATACGGACAAGACTAAGGTCATGGTCTTTAGAAAAGGGGGTTTTCTGGGTAAAAGTGAACAATGGTTATTTGGCAATATTAAATTAGAAGTAGTAAACAAATATTGTTATCTGGGTTTCATTTTTTCCACTAAAATCAGTCCGAGGATCGGCACTGAGCATTTGGTTGCCAAGGGGAAAAAAGCTATGTTTAATCTAGTAAGGGCTTTCCAGAAAAATAAGGATATTAGTTATCAGATCTACTTTAAGATTTTTGATGCCAAAATTAAACCAATCTTATTATATTCATCTGAAGTTTGGGGCCTTAACCGTTTGGAATGCCTAGAAAAGATTCATTTGATTGCATGCAAACGTTTCTTGGGTGTCCCAAGTAAGACACCAAACAAAATGGTTTATGGGGGAACTGGGAAGATATCCGTTATATATCAACTCCTATATATGTGCATTGAGATATTGGTTTAAGCTGCTTAGAATGGACCAACAAAGGCTTCCTCGTCAAGCATACGAAATGCAGTTAACTCTAGATCAAAACGTAAAGAAATGTTGGGTGACAAAAATAAGAGAATTGTTATGCGAGACTGGGTTTAACTTTGTATGGCTACAACAGGGTGTGGGTGATGTTCGCGGATTCTTGGCAATTTTTCGACAAAGACTAGTGGATATGTTTATTCAAGAATGGACAGGATCTATAAGAGACAGGGAAAGGTACGCGTGTTACAAATCGTTTAAATCTATTTTTGAACGAGAAATATATCTTTGTAACATTGATGTATACTGTTTCAGGGTTGCTCTGTCTCATGCAAGACTTAATGTTCTACCTTTGAACAATAATCTTCATAGGTTCAGTGTTAATTCTTATAACAAAAATTGTCCTTTTTGTGTAAATATAGTAGAAGATGAATATCATTTGATATACAGTTGCCCACTGTATACAGATTTTCGTGCAGCACTTATATCTAATCTTCTTCATTTACCAATGTCAACTCTTCTCAGGCACATCAGTATCAAAGAACCCTTCCACTTTCAAAATTTATATTTCTGTCAATTCGAAGGAGACAAAGCCTGACAGCTTAAATGAAAGTACATGAAAACAGGAAGATAATAAGATAATGATTTTTCCCTCATAATTGCGAATGCATTTAGGTTTACTATAATCTATATTGATCGAATAGGAAGTTTCTGAGGAGTTTATCATATCCTTATTCATGCTCTTGTTCTTTGTGGTTCGAATCTTATATTTATTTCTTGTTTCGAATTTGTAAGGCTCATGTCCCGACCCCTTTCCTCCCATCCCTTTGTCCCTCCCTTTCACCTGCCCCCCTCCCATCCCCCCATTTCCATCCCCTTTTTCCAACTTGAATGGTGGCCCGTGGCCGATGTTCAATAAAACATTTTCGTTCGTTCGTTCGTTCGTTCGTTCTCTCTCTCTCTCTCTCTCTCTCTCTCTCTCTCTCTCTCTCTCTCTCTCTCTCTCTCTCTCATGCTGCTCTTATTCATTTCTGAACAGTTTGTGATTCTCTAAATAGAACGAATTGATGGAAATGTGTTAAAAGAATTTAGAGTTGATGGAAAGTTATACCTGGCATCACATGGTGTTTACAACTCTGACTTGACATGCGTACTTGAGATGTGTGCTTTTTTTAAAAATGTTTTTTCACCTGCCCACATTGAGTCAAGCATGAGTGCTAAGCTCTCTGTTGTTTCCATTTCTTTTTAGATAATGAAATTTGCTTTAGAACTCTCAAGAAATGGTGAACATGCTATTGAAAATTTCCAGGTGCTTTGAATTTTCAGATGATGTTTGCCAATAATGCAATTATGTTGTCTAAAACATCAAAAAGACTGCAAAATCAGCTGGATGTTTTGAAACTGGATGCTGACAAGTTGCAGTTGACAGTAATCCTAGATTAAAAAGAAAGAAACAAACAAAAAAAGAAAAAAAAAAAAAAAATAGCATCCTGCGTTGTAGAGGTAGTTGTTTGGCAAGGAATGAAAATTGGTGGTATGTGTAATTGTGAGGTTAGAGTGACCAGTTTCTACAAATACTTGGGTATTTTTTTAATAACGAAATTAACCTGGAATTTAGTTTGGTCTGAAACAAGTAGAAAAAGCTAAAGGGGACTTTAGAAAGGTTGAAAGCGCTACGAACTTTAATACTTTTGACCTATACATTTTTTGGAAGTTATTGAAACCCATAGTGAAGCAACTACCATGAATGGTTCAGAAATATTGTGCCTGGGAAAAGAATCCAGAAATTGAAGAAGTACACACATAAGCAATAAAAAGGATCCACAACATTCCCAGTGACTTGGGCAATGAAACTGCTTACAGGAAAAGAGGAAAGTAGCCTCTGCACATCAGCTATACTGTAAAGTATGTTAGGTACTGGTGTAAAGTAATACAATTACTAGTAGCTAGTTTGCACAGACAATCGTACGGCATGACTCTGCAACGTGATACAGGAAATATTAATTGGCCATCCAAGATCAAAGGAGGGTCACTAGAGAATGGAATTAGTATAATGTGGTTAAGCAGTGAGTGGGAAACAGAACTGTCTTTATGTCTGAATCGATAAAAAGATTAATCTTCTCATACAGAGATTAATTTCCTTACATAAACAAAACTGGCATAGCCAGCTAAATGAACGTGATATATATATCCCTGATTCCTATCCTTCAAAGGGAACTTGGAGGTGGAGAAGTAGTCATTTGTAGCGTCTAATCAGTGACAAACAATCAATCTTGCAAGAATCCGAAAAAAGAACACTGGAAATAAATGGTCACACAAGATGATATGATAATGATGTTGCTAATGATGATCTACGTCCATTATGTATTCATAAGTCAATTAGAGATGATGAGCTACATTTCATTCGTTGTGCGTGTGTGTGTGTGTGTGTGTGTGTGTGTGTGTGTGTGTGTGTGTGTGTGTGTGTGTGTGTGTGTGTGTGTGTGTGTGTGTGTGTGTGTGTTTACGTGTGTGTGTGTGTGTGTGTGTGTGTGTGTGTGTGTGTGTGTGCGTGTGTGTGTGTGTGTGTGTGTGTGTGTGTATGTGTGTGCGTGCGTGCGTGCGTGCGTGTATGTGTGTGTGTGAGTGTGTGTGTGTGTGTGTGTGTGTGTGTGTGTGTGTGTGTGTGTGTGTATGCTTGTAAGTGAAAGTTCCTACCACATTTACATCTACCAGCTATCCTTTTCTAAGACATTTTTTGTGTTACAGTGAGACCTGAAGCACCCACAGTCGAGCCAGAAAACATCACGGTTATTGACGGGGAAAATATCACCTACACCTGTAACTCTACGTACACGTCAGCTGAGATAGTGAGCTATAGCTGGTTCGTGAATGGGGAGGAAATAGTGGGGGAAAATGAGCAAACCTACACCTTCCAGGCCGATCTGACAGACAACAACAATAATTACAGCTGCAGTGTGACAACCCAGCCTGGTGGAGAATCTGACCCTTCACCACCTGTCAGTCCAACTGGTGGGTGTGACCGTCTGCCTGTGTGTCCCTCTGCCTCTGTCGCTATGTGTGTCTGACTGTCTGTTTGACTATCTCTCTGACTGTCTACCACTGCTGTCTCTCTGTCTGTCTCTGTCTCCCACTGTCTGTCTGTCTCTCCATCTCTTAGTGTGTGTTTCCATCTCTCCCTTGTTTACTCTGTGTCTCCCTTGATGAATCTTTCCGACATTGTGAGTCCTCACTAAACAAAAAATTACCAAATAATTATGATTAGGATTTGCCAAATGTGGAAAATAAGTCGATGGACCTTCCTATTTCAAGAGATGAAGTTTTGATACCACTAAAGAAATTAAAGTCTTTTAGTAATGCAAGTACTGGCAGAATTATTGGGCGCTTTTGGAAAGCTCCATATGAACAGGTCATAGTCTTTTTTGTCATGTTCTTCAATGTATTGCTCGACAATGGGTTTTTTTTTTTTCTGAGCCTTGGTACGAGTCTACACCTCTACTTGTGTATGAAAATGTTGATGTGAATAAGGTAAACATCTATCGAGGTATTTCGTTGTCTGATATAAGTATCAAAGTATTTTAATGCCATTATTAACTCAAGACTTCGGGTATATGCAAAGAAGATAAGCTAACCAGTGTCTAATCAGTCTTGATTTAAACACGGATACCCAACTGAAGACCATATTTTTACTATGCCTCGATTCAGAAGCAGTTTTTTTTTAATCGTAGGCACACGTAACATTTATGGATTTTGGAAAGGAGAATGACTCGATCCGTGGAAATTTACTGTGGCCTATACTGATTAAGAAAAAAAAATAAAAGGTAGGAGAGAAAACATATTCCAGTGTATTCCCAGCATTTTATCCGGCGATTCAAACAAGGATAAGAAGCGAAAAAAGATCAACTGACTATATAATGTGAACTAGAGAAGTAAAACAAGGGGATGCGTTCAGTCCTGTTTTATTTGCATTGTTATTAATGAGCTCGCAATTGACATAGTAGAAAACGGCAAGCATTGTGTTAGATTTACACACGATCTAACGGAACTCTTCATTCTATTGTACGCAGATGATGAAGCATTGCACTTGGAGACTAGTTGCTTTGCAAAGACAACTAAATAAGTCAAAGTACTCAGCCAATAGATTAGAGTTTAAATTCAATTTTGATTTAAAAAAAAAAATATTGGTTTTAGACAAGGATGTCATTTGGCTGCAATGGAGAAATGTATGTATGATGATTTTCTATGCCAGAGGTAACCGTTTATAAATACCTAGACATTTTTTTTCTACTCGTAGAGACCTTTCTAGTAGAGCCAGGGATGTGTTATTACGTGTTATGAAGAAATTGTCTGTATCAAATGATAACTCCAAAGAAGTGTTTTGTCATGTTTTTGATGCAGAGACGCATCCCATTGTGCAGTATGCTTCAGAGCTATGGGGTTCAGATGAAAATGCTATCGTTCAATGTGAATCACTTCATTTAAGTGGATTAAAAGAAAAGAAAAAAAAAAAACACAACAAAGATCGGTGTGGATTGTAGAACTAAAACTTACTATATACGGTTGAACCAACAAATAAGCAATATATATCTGAATTTGAATCTGTCTCTCCCTGTCTGTCTGTTTCTGTCTCCATCTATCTCTGTCTGCCTGTTTGTCTGTCTGTCTGCCTGTCTGTCTGTCCTTCTCTGTCTCTGTCTCTCTCTCTCTCACTCACTCTCTCTCTCTTCCCCCTCTCTCTCTATCTTTCTCTCTTCCCTCCCACAGTCTCTCTCTCTCACTCTCTCTCTCCCTCCCCCCTCTCCCTCCCCCCCCCCCTCTCTCTCTCTCTCTCTCTCTCTCTCTCTCTCTCTCTCTCTCTCTCATCATGCTGCTCTTATTCATTTCTAAAAATTTGTGATTCTCTAAATAGAACGAATTGATGGAATGTGCTAAAAGAATTTAGAGTTGATGGAAAAGTATACCTGGCATCACATGGTGTTTACACAACTCTGACTTGACATGCGTACATGAGATGTGTGCTTATTTCTTATTTTTTCACCTGCCCACATTTGATTCAAGCATGAGTGTCTGTTAAGCCCTCGGTTGTTTCCATTTCTTTTTAGATAATGAAACTTGCTTTAGAACTCTCAAGAAATGGTGAACATGCTATTGAAAGTCTCCAGGTACTTTGGATTTTCAGATGATGTTTGCCAATAATGCAATTCTGTTGTCTAAAACATCAGAAGGACTGCAAAACGAGCTGGATGTTTTGAAACTTGATGCTGATGACTTACAGTTGACAGTAATCCTAGATTAAAAAACAACAAAAACAAAAAAAAAAACAACAACAAACAACAAAAAATAGCATTCTGCTTTGCAGAGTTAGTTTGTTTGGCAAGGAATGAAAATTGGTGGTATTGTAATTGTGAGGTTAGAGTGACCAGTTTCTACACATACTTGGGTATGTTTTTTTATAACCAACTTAAGCTGGAATTTAGTTTGGTCTGCAACAAGTAGAAAAAGCTAAAGGGGATTTTTAAAATGTTGAAAATGCTACGAAACTTAAATACTATTGACCTATACATATTTTGGAAGTTATTTGAAACCCATATAGAGAATCCAATAGTATGAATGGTTCTGAAATACAGGGCATGGAAAAGAATCCAAAAATTGAAGAAGTACACACATAACCAATAAAAAGGATCTAAAACATTCCCATTGATTCGGTCAATGAAATTGTCTACAGTGCAAGAGGAAAGTAGCCTCTGTACATCAGCTATATTGTAAAGTGTGTTAGGTACTGGTGTAAAGTAATACGATTACTAGTAGCTAGTTTGCGCAGACAATCGTACGACATGATTCTGCAACAATGTGATACAGGAAATATTAACTGGCCGTCCAAGATCAAAGGAGGGTCACTAGAGAATGGGATTAGTATAATGTGGTTACGCCAAGGAGTGGGAAACGGAACTGTCTTTATGTCTGAATCGATAAAAAGATTAATCTCCTAATGCAGATATTAATTTCCTCATATATACAAAACCGGCATAGTCACCTAAATAAACGTGATATATATCCCTGATTCCTATCCTTCAAAAGGAGCTTGGAGGTGGAGAAGCATTCATTTGTAGCGTCTAATCAGTGACAAACAATCAATCTTGCAAGACTCCGAAAAAAAAACACAGGAAAAAAATTGTCACACAAGATGATATGATAATGATGTTGCTAATGGTGATCTACGTCCATTATGTATTGATAAGTCAATTAGAGAAGATGAACTAAATTTTAGTCATTTTTGTGTGTGTGTGTGTGTGTGTGTGTGTGTGTGTGTGTGTGTGTGTGTGTGTGTGTGTGTGTGTGCGTGTGTGTGTGTGTGTGTGTGTGTGTGTGTGTGTGTCCTTGTACGTGAAATTTCCTGACACATTTTCATCTACCAGCCATCCTTTTCTAAGTGGTTTTTTGTTACAGTGAGACCTGAAGCACCCACAGTCGAGCCAGAAAACATCACGGTTATTGACGGGGAAAATATCACCTACACCTGTAACTCTACGTACACGTCAGCTGAGATAGTGAGCTATAGCTGGTTCGTGAATGGGGAGGAAATAGTGGGGGAAAATGAGCAAACCTACACCTTCCAGGCCAATCTGACAGACAACAACAATAATTACAGCTGCAGTGTTACAACCCAGCCTGGTGGAGAATCTGACCCTTCACCACTGTCAGTCCAACTGGTGGGTGTGACCGTCTGCTGTGTTTCTCTCTGCCTCTGTCGCTATGTCCCATCTGTCTGTCTGTTTGTCTGTCTCTCTGTCTGTCTCCCACTGTCTCTCTGTCTGTCTGTCTCCCACTGTCTGTCTGTCTCTCCCTCTCTTAGTGTGTGTCTCCATCTCTCCCTTGTTTACTTTGTGTCTCCCTTGATGAATCTTTCCGAGATTGTGAGTCCTTACTAAACAAAGATTTACCAAATAATTATGATTAGGATTTGCCATATGTGGAAAATGAGTTGATGGACCCTCCTATTTCAAGAGATGAAGTTTTGATAACACTAAAAGAATTGAAGTCTGGTAATAATTCAGGTACAGGCAGAATTATTGGGCAGTTTTGGAAAGCTCCA
>JADBJO010003266.1:212500-215000 GCA_016801955.1 Conus betulinus
GCCTGTTTGTCTGTCTGTCTGTCTGTCTGTCTGTCTCTCTCTCTCTCTCTCTCTCTCTCTCTCTCTCTCTCTCTCTCTCTCTCTCTCTCTCTCTTCCCTCCCCCTCCCCTCTCTCTCTCTCTCTCTCTCTCTCTCTCGTCTCTCTCTCTCTCTCCTCTCTCTCTCTCTCTCTCTCTCTCTCTCTCTCTATCTCTCTCTCTCTCTCATGCTGCTCTTATTCATTTCTGAAAAGTTTGTAATTCTCTAATTAGAACGAATTGATGGAATGTGCTTAAAGAATTTAGAGTTGATGGAAAGTTATATCTGGCATGTCATGGTGTTTACAACTCTGACTTGACATTGCGTACATGAGGTGTGTGTGCTATTCTTATTTTTTCACCTGCCCACATTAAGTCAAGCATGATTTGCCTGTTAAGCCCTCGATTGTTTCCATTTCTTTTTAGATAATGAAACTTGCTTTAGAACCCTCTCAAAATGGTGAACATGCTATTAAAAGTTTCCAGGTGCTTTGAATTTTCAGATGATGTTTGCCAGTAATGCAATTCTGTTGTCTAAAACATCAGAAGGACTGCAAAATCAGCTGGATGTTTTGAAACTTATGCTGATGAGTTACAGTTGACAGTAATCCTAGATAAATAATAAAAAAAAATAAAAAAAAAAAAAAAAAAAAAATAGCATTCTGCTTTGTAGAGGTAGTTGTTTTTGGCAAGGGATGAAAATTGGTGGTATTGTAATTGTGAGGTTAGAGTGACCACTTTCTACAAATACTTGGGTATGCTTTTTTTTTTTTTATAACCAACTTAAGCTGGAATTTAGTTTGGTCTGAAACAAGTAGTAGATTTTAGAAATGTTGAAAATGCTACGAAACTTAAATGCTAGTGACCTATACATATTTTGGAGGTTATTTGAAACCCATAGTGAAGCCACTGTATGAATGGTTCTGAAATATTGGGCCTGGGAAAAGCATCCAAAAAATTGAAGAAGTACACACATAAGCAATAAAAAGGATTCAAAACATTCCCATTGACTCGTGCAATGAAATTGCTTACACAGGAAGAGGAAAGTAGCCTCTGTACATCAGCTATATTGTAAAGTGTGTTAGGTACTGGTTAAACGTAATACAAATACCAGTAGCTAGTTTGCGCAGACAGTCATACGACATGATTCTGCAGCAATGTGATACAGGAAATATTAATTGGCCATCCAAGATCAAAAGAGGGTGACCAGAGAATGGGATTAGAATAATGTGGTTAAGCCAGGGAGTGGGAAACGGAACTGTCTTTATGTCTGAATCGAGAAATAGATTAATCTCCCCATACAGAGATTAATTTCCTCATATAAACAAAACCAGCGTAGCCACTTAAATGAACGTGATATATATATCCCTGATTCCTATCCTTCAAAAGGAACTTGGAGGTGGAGAAGTATTCATTTGTAGCATCTTATCAGTGACAAAGAATCAATTTTGCAAGAATCCGAAAAAAGAACACTGGAAATAAATGGTCACACAAGATGATATCATAATGATGTTGTTAATGGTGATCTACGTCCATTATGTATTTATCAGTCAATTAGAGAAGATGAGCTATATTTCATTCGTTGTGCATTTGTGTGTGTGTGTGTGTGTGTGTGTGTGTGTGTGTGTGTGTGTGTGTGTGTGTGTGTGTGTGTGCGCGCGCGTGTGTGTGTGTGTGTGTGTGTGTGTGTGTGTGTGTGTGTGTGTGTGTGATGTGTGTGTGTGTATGTGTGTGTGTGTGTGTGTGTGTGTGTGTGTGTGTATCTATGCTTGTAAGTGAAATTTCCTGCCACATTTTCATTTACCAGCTATCCTTTTCTAAGTGGTTTTGTGTTACAGTGAGACCTGAAGCACCCACAGTCGAGCCAGAAAACATCACGGTTATTGACGGGGAAAATATCACCTACACTGTAACTCTACGTACACGTCAGCTGAGATAGTGAGCTATAGCTGGTTCGTGAATGGGGAGGAAATAGTGGGGGAAAATGAGCAAACCTACACCTTCCAGGCTGATCTGACAGACAACAACAATAATTACAGCTGCAGTGTGACAACCCAGCCTGGTGGAGAATCTGACCCTTCACCACCTGTCAGTCCAACTGGTGGGTGTGACCGTCTGCCTGTGTGTCCCTCTGCCTCTGTCGCTATGTGTATCTGACTGTCTGTTTGACTATCTCTCTGACTGTATACCACTGTCTCTCTGTCTGTCTGTCTCCCACTGTCTGTCTGTCTCTCCATCTCTTAGTGTGTGTTTCCATCTCTCCCTTGTTTACTCTGTGTGTCCCTTGATGAATCTTCCCGACATTGTGAGTCCTTACTAAACAAAGATTTACCAAATAATTATGATTAGGATTTGTCAAATGTGGAAAATAAGTCGATGGACCCTCCTATTTCAAGAGATGAAGTTTTGATAACACTAAAGAAATTAAAGTCTGGTTGTAATGCAGGTACTGGCAGAATTATTGGGCGGTTTTGGAAAGCTCC
>JADBJO010003266.1:219573-255717 GCA_016801955.1 Conus betulinus
CTGTAATTATTGTTGTTGTCTGTCAGATCGGCCTGGAAGGTGTAGGTTTGCTCATTTTCCCCCACTATTTCCTCCCCATTCACGAACCAGCTATAGCTCACTATCTCAGCTGACGTGTACGTAGAGTTACAGGTGTAGGTGATATTTTTTCCCCGTCATAACCGTGATGTTTTCTGGCTCGACTGTGGGTGCTTCAGGTCTCACTGTAACACAAAACCACTTAGAAAGGATAGCTGGTAAATGAAAATGTGGCAAGAAATTTCACTTACAAGCATAGATACACACACACACACACACACACACACACACACACACACACACACACGCACACACACACACATGCAGATACACACACACACACACACACACACACACACACACACACACACACGCGCGCACACACACACACACACACACACACACACACACACACACACACACACACACACACACAAATGCACAACGAATGAAATATAGCTCATCTTCTCTAATTGACTGATAAATACATAATGGACGTAGATCACCATTAACAAAATCATTATGATATCATCTTGTGTGACCATTTATTTCCAGTGTTTTTTTTTTCGGATTCTTGCAAAATTGATTCTTTGTCACTGATAAGATGCTACAAATGAATACTTCTCCACCTCCAAGTTCCTTTTGAAGGATAGGAATCAGGGATATATATCACGTTCATTTAGGTGGCTACGCCGGTTTTGTTTATATGAGGAAATTAATCTCTGTATGGGGAGATTAATCTATTTCTCGATTCAGACATAAGACAGTTCCGTTTCCCACTCCCTGGCTTAACCACATTATTCTAATCCCATTCTCTGGTCACCTCTTTTGATCTTGGATGGCCAATTAATATTTCCTGTATCACATTGCTGCAGAATCATGTCGTATGACTGTCTGCGCAAACTAGCTACTGGTATTTGTATTACGTTTAACCAGTACCTAACACACTTTACAATATAGCTGATGTACAGAGGCTACTTTCCTCTTTCATTGTAAGCAATTTCATTGCACGAGTCAATGGGAATGTTTTGAATCCTTTTTATTGCTTATGTGTGTACTTCTTCAATTTTTGGATGCTTTTCCCAGGCCCAATTTTTCAGAACCATTCATACAAGTGGCTTCACTATGGGTTTCAAATAACCTCCAAAATATGTATAGGTCACTAGCATTTAAGTTTCGTAGCATTTTCAACATTTCTAAAATCTACTTGTTTCAGACCAAACTAAATTCCAGCCTAAGTTGGTTATAAAAAAAAACATACCCGAGTATTTGTAGAAAGTGGTCACTCTACCTCACAATTACAATACCACCAATTTTCATTCCTTGCCAAACAACTACCTCTACAAAGCAGAATGCTTTTTTTTTTTAATCTAGGATTACTGTCAACTGTAACTCATCAGCATCAAGTTTCAAAACATCCAGCTGATTTTGCAGTCCTTCTGATGTTTTAGACAACAGAATTGCATTACTGGCAAACATCATCTGAGAATTCAAAGCACCTGGAAACTTTCAATAGCATGTTCACCATTTCTTGAGAGTTCTAAAGCAAGTTTCATTATCTAAAAAGACATGGAAACAACCGAGGGCTTAACAGGCACTCATGCTTGACTTAATGTATGCAGGTGAAAAAATAAGAATAAGCACACACACCTCATGTACGCATGTCAAGTCAGAGTTGTAAACACCATGCCATGCCAGTATAACTTTCCATCAACTCTAAATTCTTTTAGCACATTCCATCAATTCGTTCTAATTAGAGATTACAAACTTTTCAGAAATGAATAAGAGCAGCAGCAGCAGAGAGAGAGAGAGAGAGAGAGAGAGAGAGAGAGAGAGAGAGAGAGAGAGAGAGAGAGAGAGAGAGAGAGAGAGAGAGAGAGAGGAGAGAGAGAGAGAGAGGGAGAGAGAGAGAGAAAGACTGGGGGAGAGGAGAGAGAGAGAGAGAGAGAGAGAGAGGGGGAGAGAGAGAGAGAGAGAGAGAGAGAGAGAGAGAGAGAGAGAGAGAGAGAGAGAGACAGACAGACAGACAGGCAGACAGACAGACAAACAGGCAGACAGAGATAGATGGAGACAGAGAGAGAGAGACAGGGAGACAGATTCAAATTCAGGTATATATTGCTTATTTGTTGGTTCAACCATATAGTAAGTTTTAGTTCTAAAATCCACCATTCTTTGTTGTTGCTTTTTTTTTTCTTTTCTTTTAATCCACTTAAATGAACTGATTCACATTGAACGATAGCATTTTCATCTGAACCCCATAGCCCTGAAGCATACTTCACAATGGGTTGTATCTCTGCATCAAAAATATTGACAAACAATTCATGGAGTTATCATTTGATACAGACAATTTCTTCATAACACGTAATAACACATCCCTAGCTCTACTAGAAAGGTCTCTACGAGTAGAAAAAAAAATGTCTAGGTATTTATAATCGCTTACCTCTGGCATAAGAAAACCATCATACATACATTTCTCTATTGCAGCCAAGTGACCTCCTTGTCTAAAAGCATTTTTTTTTTTTTTAATCAAAATTGAATTTAAACTCTAATCTATTTGCTGAGTACTTTGACTTATTTAGTTGTCTTTGCAAAGCAACTACAGTCTCCAAGTGCGATGCTTCATCATCTGCATACAATAGAATAAAGAGTTCCGTTAGATCGTGTGTAAATCTAGCACAATGCTTGCCGTTTTCTACTATGTCAATTGCGAGTTCATTAATAAACAATGAAAATAAAAAAGGACTGAATGCATCCTGTTGTTTTACTTCTCTAGTTCACATTATATAGTAAGTTGATCTTTTGTCAATTCTTATCCTTGTTTGAATCGCTGGATAAATGCTGTGAATACACTGACATATGTTTCCTCTACTACAGTTTTTTTTTTTTTTTTTTTTTTTTTTTTTTTTTTTCTCAATCAGTATAGGCGACAGTAAATTTCCACGGAATCGAGTCATTCTCCTTTCCCAAATCCGCAAATGTTACGTGTGCTTACGATAAAAAGAAAACTGCTTCTGAATGAAGGCATTGTAAACATATGGTTTTCAGTTGGGTATCCGCGTTTAAATCAAAACTGATTAGACACTGGTTAGCTTATTTTCTTCTGCATACACCCGAAGTCTTGAGTTAATAATGGCATTAAATACTTTGATACTTATATCAGACAACGAAATACCTCGATAGATGTTTACCTTATTCACATCAACATTTTTATACACAAGTAGAAGTGTAGACTCGCACCAAGGCTCAGGAAAAAAAAAAAAAAAAAAAAAAACCATTGTCGAGCAATACATTGAAGAACATGACAAAAAAAGACTATGACCTGTTCATATGGAGCTTTCCAAAAAACCGCCCATAATTCTGCCAGTACCTGCATTACAACCAGACTTTAATTTCTTTAGTGTTATCAAAACTTCATCTCTTGAAATAGGAGGGTCCATCGACTTATTTTCCACATTTGCAAATCCTAATCATAATTATTTGGTAAATCTTTGTTTAGTAAGGACTCACAATGTCGGGAAGATTCATCAAGGGAGACATGGAGTAAACAAGGGAGAGATGGAAACACACACTAAAGAGATGGAGAGACAGACAGACAGTGGGAGACAGACAGACAGAGAGACAGTGGTATACAGTCAGAGAGATAGTCAAACAGACAGTCAGATACACATAGCGACAGAGGCAGAGGGGGACACAGGCAGACGGTCACACCCACCAGTTGGACTGACAGGTGGTGAAGGGTCAGATTCTCCACCAGGCTGGGTTGTCACACTGCAGCTGTAATTATTGTTGTTGTCTGTCAGATCGGCCTGGAAGGTGTAGGTTTGCTCATTTTCCCCCACTATTTCCTCCCCATTCACGAACCAGCGAACCAGCTATAGCTCACTATCTCAGCTGACGTGTACGTAGAGTTACAGGTGTAGGTGATATTTTCCCCGTCAATAACCGTGATGTTTTCTGGCTCGACTGTGGGTGCTTCAGGTCTCACTGTAACACAAAACCACTTAGAAAAGGATAGCTGGTAAATGAAAATGTGGCAAGAAATTTCACTTACAAGCAGCATACACACACACACACACACACACACACACACACACACACACACACACACACACACACACACACACACACACACACACACACACACACACACACACACACACACACACGCGCGCGCGCGCACACACACACACACACACACACACACACACACACACACACACACAAATGCACAACGAATGAAATATAGCTCATCTTCTCTAATTGACTGATAAATACATAATGGACGTAGATCACCATTAACAAAATCATTATGATATCATCTTGTGTGACCATTTATTTCCAGTGTTCTTTTTTCGGATTCTTGCAAAATTGATTCTTTGTCACTGATAAGATGCTACAAAAATGAATACTTCTCCACCTCCAAGTTCCTTTTGAAGGATAGGAATCAGGGATATATATCACGTTCATTTAGTGGCTACGCGGTTTTTTGTTTATATGAGGAAATTAATCTCTGTATGGGGAGATTAATCTATTTCTCGATTCAGACATAAAGACAGTTCCGTTTCCCACTCCCTGGCTTAACCACATTATTCTAATCCCATTCTCTGGTGGTCACCTCTTTTGATCTTGGATGGCCAATTAATATTTCCTGTATCACATTGCTGCAGAATCATGTCGTATGACTGTCTGCGCAAACTAGCTACTGGTATTTGTATTACGTTTAACCAGTACCTAACACACTTTACAATATAGCTGATGTACAGAGGCTACTTTCCTCTTTCATTGTAAGCAATTTCATTGCACGAGTCAATGGGAATGTTTTGAATCCTTTTTTTTATTGCTTATGTGTGTACTTCTTCAATTTTTGGATGCTTTTCCCAGGCCCAATTTTTCAGAACCATTCATACAAGTGGCTTCACTATGGGTTTCAAATAACCTCCAAAATATGTATAGGTCACTAGCATTTAAGTTTCGTAGCATTTTCAACATTTCTAAAATCTACTTGTTTCAGACCAAACTAAATTCCAGCCTAAGTTGGTTATAAAAAAAAAAACATACCCGAGTATTTGTAGAAAGTGGTCACTCTAACCTCACAATTACAATACCACCAATTTTCATTCCTTGCCAAACAACTACCTCTACAAAGCAGAATGCTATTTTTTTTTTTTAATCTAGGATTACTGTCAACTGTAACTCATCAGCATCAAGTTTCAAAACATCCAGCTGATTTTGCAGTCCTTCTGATGTTTTAGACAACAGAATTGCATTACTGGCAAACATCATCTGAGAATTCAAAGCACCTGGAAACTTTCAATAGCATGTTCACCATTTCTTGAGAGTTCTAAAGCAAGTTTCATTATCTAAAAAGACATGGAAACAACCGAGGGCTTAACAGGCACTCATGCTTGACTTAATGTATGCAGGTGAAAAAATAAGAATAAGCACACACCTCATGTACGCATGTCAAGTCAGAGTTGTAAACACCATGCCATGCCAGGTATAACTTTCCATCAACTCTAAATTCTTTTAGCACATTCCATCAATTCGTTCTAATTAGAGAATTACAACTTTTCAGAAATGAATAAGAGCATGAGAGAGAGAGAGAGAGAGAGAGAGAGAGAGAGAGAGAGAGAGAGAGAGAGAGAGAGAGAGAGAGAGAGAGAGAGAGAGAGAGAGAGAGAGAGAGAGAGAGAGAGAGAGAGAGAGGGGGGAGGAGAGAGAGAGAGAGAGAGAGAGAGAGAGAAGAGAGAGGGGAGAGAGAGAGAGAGAGAGAGGGAGGGAGAGAGAGAGAGAGAGAGAGAGAGAGAGAGAGAGAGAGAGACAGACAGACAGACAGACAGACAAACAGGCAGACAGAGATAGATGGAGACAGAGAGAGACAGGGAGAGACAGATTCAAATTCAGGTATATATTGCTTATTTGTTGGTTCAACCATATAGTAAGTTTTAGTTCTAAAATCCACACCATCTCTTTGTTGTTGCTTTTTTTTTCTTTTCTTTTAATCCACTTAAATGAACTGATTCACATTGAACGATAGCATTTTCATCTGAACCCCATAGCCCTGAAGCATACTGCACAATGGGTTGTATCTCTGCATCAAAAATATTGACAACAATTCATGGAGTTATCATTTGATACAGACAATTTCTTCATAACACGTAATAACACATCCCTAGCTCTACTAGAAAGGTCTCTACGAGTAGAAAAAAAAATGTCTAGGTATTTATAATCGCTTACCTCTGGCATAAGAAAACCATCATACATACATTTCTCTATTGCAGCCAAGTGACCTCCTTGTCTAAAAGCAATTTTTTTTTAATCAAAATTGAATTTAAACTCTAATCTATTTGCTGAGTACTTTGACTTATTTAGTTGTCTTTGCAAAGCAACTACAGTCTCCAAGTGCGATGCTTCATCATCTGCATACAATAGAATAAAGAGTTCCGTTAGATCGTGTGTAAATCTAGCACAATGCTTGCGTTTTCTACTATGTCAATTGCGAGTTCATTAATAAACAATGAAAAATAAAAAAGGACTGAATGCATCCTGTTGTTTTACTTCTCTAGTTCACATTATATAGTAAGTTGATCTTTTGTCAATTCTTATCCTTGTTTGAATCGCTGGATAAATGCTGTGAATACACTGACATATGTTTCCTCTACCTTTTTTTTTTTTTTTTTTTTTTTTTTTTTTTTTTTTTTTTTTTTTCTCAATCAGTATAGGCGACAGTAAATTTCCACGGATCGAGTCATTCTCCTTTCCCAAATCCGCAAATGTTACGTGTGCTTACGATTAAAAGAAAACTGCTTCTGAATGAAGGCATTGTAAACATATGGTTTTCAGTTGGGTATCCGCGTTTAAATCAAAACTGATTAGACACTGGTTAGCTTATTTTCTTCTGCATACACCCGAAGTCTTGAGTTAATAATGGCATTAAATACTTTGATACTTATATCAGACAACGAAATACCTCGATAGATGTTTACCTTATTCACATCAACATTTTTATACACAAGTAGAAGTGTAGACTCGCACCAAGGCTCAAAAAAAAAAAACCATTGTCGAGCAATACATTGAAGAACATGACAAAAAAAGACTATGACCTGTTCATATGGAGCTTTCCAAAACCGCCCAATAATTGCCAGTACCTGCATTACAACCAGACTTTAATTTCTTTAGTGTTATCAAAACTTCATCTCTTGAAATAGGAGGGTCCATCGACTTATTTTCCACATTTGGCAAATCCTAAATCATAATTATTTGGTAAATCTTTGTTTAGTAAGGACTCACAATGTCGGGAAGATTCATCAAGGGAGACATGGAGTAAACAAGGGAGAGATGGAAACACACACTAAGAGATGGAGAGACAGACAGACAGTGGGAGACAGACAGACAGACAGAGAGACAGTGGTATACAGTCAGAGAGATAGTCAAACAGACAGTCAGATACACATAGCGACAGAGGCAGAGGGACACACAGGCAGACGGGTCACACCCACCAGTTGGACTGACAGGTGGTGAAGGGTCAGATTCTCCACCAGGCTGGGTTGTCACACTGCAGCTGTAATTATTGTTGTTGTCTGTCAGATCGGCCTGGAAGGTGTAGGTTTGCTCATTTTCCCCCACTATTTCCTCCCCATTCACGAACCAGCTATAGCTCACTATCTCAGCTGACGTGTACGTAGAGTTACAGGTGTAGGTGATATTTTCCCCGTCAATAACCGTGATGTTTTCTGGCTCGACTGTGGGTGCTTCAGGTCTCACTGTAACACAAAACCACTTAGAAAAGGATAGCTGGTAAATGAAAATGTGGCAAGAAATTTCACTTAAGCATAGCACACACACACACACACACACACACACACACACACACACACACACACACACACACACACACACACACACACACACACACACACACACACACACACACACACACACGCACGCACACACACACACACACACACACACACACACACACACACACACACACACACACACACACACACACACACACAAATGCACAACGAATGAAATATAGCTCATCTTCTCTAATTGACTGATATAATACATAATGGACGTAGATCACCATTAACAAAATCATTATGATATCATCTTGTGTGACCATTTATTTCCAGTGTTCTTTTTTCGGATTCTTGCAAAATTGATTCTTTGTCACTGATAAGATGCTACAAATGAATACTTCTCCACCTCCAAGTTCCTTTTGAAGGATAGAATCAGGGATATATATCACGTTCATTTAAGTGGCTACGCCGGTTTTGTTTATATGAGGAAATTAATCTCTGTATGGGGAGATTAATCTATTTCTCGATTCAGACATAAAGACAGTTCCGTTTCCCACTCCCTGGCTTAACCACATTATTCTAATCCCATTCTCTGGTCACCTCTTTTGATCTTGGATGGCCAATTAATATTTCCTGTATCACATTGCTGCAGAATCATGTCGTATGACTGTCTGCGCAAACTAGCTACTGGTATTTGTATTACGTTTTAACCAGTACCTAACACACTTTACAATATAGCTGATGTACAGAGGCTACTTTCCTCTTTCATTGTAAGCAATTTCATTGCACGAGTCAATGGGAATGTTTTGAATCCTTTTTATTGCTTATGTGTGTACTTCTTCAATTTTTGGATGCTTTTCCCAGGCCCAATTTTTCAGAACCATTCATTCATACAAGTGGCTTCACTATGGGTTTCAAATAACCTCCAAAATATGTATAGGTCACTAGCATTTAAGTTTCGTAGCATTTTCAACATTTCTAAAATCTACTTGTTTCAGACCAAACTAAATTCCAGCCTAAGTTGGTTATAAAAAAACATACCCGAGTATTTGTAGAAAGTGGTCACTCTAACCTCACAATTACAATACCACCAATTTTCATTCCTTGCCAAACAACTACCTCTACAAAGCAGAATGCTTTTTTTTTTTTTAATCTAGGATTACTGTCAACTGTAACTCATCAGCATCAAGTTTCAAAACATCCAGCTGATTTTGCAGTCCTTCTGATGTTTTAGACAACAGAATTGCATTACTGGCAAACATCATCTGAGAATTCAAAGCACCTGGAAACTTTCAATAGCATGTTCACCATTTCTTGAGAGTTCTAAAGCAAGTTTCATTATCTAAAAAGACATGGAAACAACCGAGGGCTTAACAGGCACTCATGCTTGACTTAATGTATGCAGGTGAAAAAATAAGAATAAGCACACACCTCATGTACGCATGTCAAGTCAGAGTTGTAAACACCATGCCATGCCAGGTATAACTTTCCATCAACTCTAAATTCTTTTAGCACATTCCATCAATTCGTTCTAATTAGAGAATTACAAACTTTTCAGAAATGAATAAGAGCAGCAGAGAGAGAGAGAGAGAGAGAGAGAGAGAGAGAGAGAGAGAGAGAGAGAGAGAGAGAGAGAGAGAGAGAGAGAGAGAGAGAGAGAGAGAGGGGAGGGAGGGAGAGAGAGAGAGAGAGAGAGAGAGAAAGACTGGGGGGGGAGGGAGAGAGAGAGAGAGAGAGGGAGAGAGAGAGAGAGAGAGAGAGAGAGAGAGACAGAGACAGACAGACAGGACAGACAGACAGAGACAAACAGGCAGACAGAGATAGATGGAGACAGAGAGAGACAGGGAGAGACAGATTCAAATTCAGGTATATATTGCTTATTTGTTGGTTCAACCATATATAGTAAGTTTTAGTTCTAAAATCCACACCATTCTTTGTTGTTGCTTTTTTTTCTTTTCTTTTAATAATCACTTAAATGAACTGATTCACATTGAACGATAGCATTTTCATCTGAACCCCATAGCCCTGAAGCATACTTCACAATGGGTTGTATCTCTGCATCAAAAATATTGACAAACAATTCATGGAGTTATCATTTGATACAGACAATTTCTTCATAACACGTAATAACACATCCCTAGCTCTACTAGAAAGGTCTCTACGAGTAGAAAAAAAAATGTCTAGGTATTTATAATCGCTTACCTCTGGCATAAGAAAACCATCATACATACATTTCTCTATTGCAGCCAAGTGACCTCCTTGTCTAAAAGCAATTTTTTTTTAATCAAAATTGAATTTAAACTCTAATCTATTTGCTGAGTACTTTTGACTTATTAGTTGTCTTTGCAAAGCAACTACAGTCTCCAAGTGCGATGCTTCATCATCATCTTACAATAATAATAAAGAGTTCCGTTAGATCGTGTGTAAATCTAGCACAATGCTTGCCCGTTTTCTACTATGTCAATTGCGAGTTCATTAATAAACAATGAAAATAAAAAAGGACTGAATGCATCCTGTTGTTTTACTTCTCTAGTTCACATTATATAGTAAGTTGATCTTTTGTCAATTCTTATCCTTGTTTGAATCGCTGGATAAATGCTGTGAATACACTGACATATGTTTCCTCCTCTACTACGTTTTTTTTTTTTTTTTTTTTTTTTTTTTTTTTTTTTCTCAATCAGTATAGGCGACAGTAAATTTCCACGGATCGAGTCATTCTCCTTTCCCAAATCCGCAAATGTTACGTGTGCTTACGATTTAAAGAAAACTGCTTCTGAATGAAGGCATTGTAAACATATGGTTTTCAGTTGGGTATCCGCGTTTAAATCAAAACTGATTAGACACTGGTTAGCTTATTTTCTTCTGCATACACCCGAAGTCTTGAGTTAATAATGGCATTAAATACTTTGATACTTATATCAGACAACGAAATACCTCGATAGATGTTTACCTTATTCACATCAACATTTTTATACACAAGTAGAAGTGTAGACTCGCACCAAGGCTCAGAAAAAAAAAAAAAAAACCATTGTCGAGCAATACATTGAAGAACATGACAAAAAAGACTATGACCTGTTCATATGGAGCTTTCCAAAACCGCCCAATAATTCTGCCAGTACCTGCATTACAACCAGACTTTAATTTCTTTAGTGTTATCAAAACTTCATCTCTTGAAATAGGAGGGTCCATCGACTTATTTTCCACATTTGGCAAATCCTAATCATAATTATTTGGTAAATCTTTGTTTAGTAAGGACTCACAATGTCGGGAAGATTCTTCAAGGGAGACATGGAGTAAACAAGGGAGAGATGGAAACACACACTAAGAGATGGAGAGACAGACAGACAGTGGGGAGACAGACAGACAGAGAGACAGTGGTATACAGTCAGAGAGATAGTCAAACAGACAGTCAGATACACATAGCGACAGAGGCAGAGGGACACACAGGCAGACGGTCACACCCACCAGTTGGACTGACAGGTGGTGAAGGGTCAGATTCTCCACCAGGCTGGGTTGTCACACTGCAGCTGTAATTATTGTTGTTGTCTGTCAGATCGGCCTGGAAGGTGTAGGTTTGCTCATTTTCCCCCACTATTTCCTCCCCATTCACGAACCAGCTATAGCTCACTATCTCAGCTGACGTGTACGTAGAGTTACAGGTGTAGGTGATATTTTCCCCGTCAATAACCGTGATGTTTTCTGGCTCGACTGTGGGTGCTTCAGGTCTCACTGTAACACAAAAACCTTAGAAAAGGATAGCTGGTAAATGAAAATGTGGCAAGAAATTTCACTTACAAGCATAGCACACACACACACACACACACACACACACACACACACACACACACACACACACACACACACACACACACACACACACACACACACACACACACACACACACACACACACACACACACACACACGCGCGCACACACACACACACACACACACACACACACACACACACACACACACACAAATGCACAACGAATGAAATATAGCTCATCTTCTCTAATTGACTGATAAATACATAATGGACGTAGATCACCATTAACAAAATCATTATGATATCATCTTGTGTGACCATTTATTTCCAGTGTTCTTTTTTCGGATTCTTGCAAAATTGATTCTTTGTCACTGATAAGATGCTACAAATGAATACTTCTCCACCTCCAAGTTCCTTTTGAAGGATAGGAATCAGGGATATATATCACGTTCATTTAGTGGCTACGCCGGTTTTTTTTTATGAGGAAATTAATCTCTGTATGGGGAGATTAATCTATTTCTCGATTCAGACATAAAGACAGTTCCGTTTCCCACTCCCTGGCTTAACCACATTATTCTAATCCCATTCTCTGGTCACCTCTTTTGATCTTGGATGGCCAATTAATATTTCCTGTATCACATTGCTGCAGAATCATGTCGTATGACTGTCTGCGCAAACTAGCTACTGGTATTTGTATTACGTTTAACCAGTACCTAACACACTTTACAATATAGCTGATGTACAGAGGCTACTTTCCTCTTTCATTAAGCAATTTCATTGCACGAGTCAATGGGAATGTTTTGAATCCTTTTTTATTGCTTATGTGTGTACTTCTTCAATTTTTGGATGCTTTTCCCAGGCCCAATTTTTCAGAACCATTCATACAAGTGGCTTCACTATGGGTTTCAAATAACCTTCAAAATATGTATAGGTCACTAGCATTTAAGTTTCGTAGCATTTTCAACATTTCTAAAATCTACTTGTTTCAGACCAAACTAAATTCCAGCTAAGTTGGTTATAAAAAAACATACCCGAGTATTTGTAGAAAGTGGTCACTCTAACCTCACAATTACAATACCACCAATTTTCATTCCTTGCCAAACACTACCTCTACAAAGCAGAATTTTTTTTTTTTTTTTAATCTAGGATTACTGTCAACTGTAACTCATCAGCATCAAGTTTCAAAACATCCAGCTGATTTTGCAGTCCTTCTGATGTTTTAGACAACAGAATTGCATTACTGGCAAACATCATCTGAGAATTCAAAGCACCTGGAAACTTTCAATAGCATGTTCACCATTCTTGAGAGTTCTAAAGCAAGTTTCATTATCTAAAAAGACATGGAAACAACCGAGGGCTTAACAGGCACTCATGCTTGACTTAATGTATGCAGGTGAAAAAAATAAGAATAAGCACACACCTCATGTACGCATGTCAAGTCAGAGTTGTAAACACCATGCCATGCCAGGTATAACTTTCCATCAACTCTAAATTCTTTTAGCACATTCCATCAATTCGTTCTAATTAGAGAATTACAAACTTTTCAGAAATGAATAAGAGCAGCATGAGAGAGAGAGAGAGAGAGAGAGAGAGAGAGAGAGAGAGAGAGAGAGAGAGAGAGAGAAAGAGTCAGAGAGAGAGAGAGAGAGAGAGAGAGAGAGAGAGAGGGGGGAGGGAGAGAGAGAGAGAGAGAGAGAGAGAGAAAGACTGGGGGAGGGAGAGAGAGAGAGAGAGAGGGAGGGGGGGGAGAGAGAGAGAGAGAGAGAGAGAGAGAGAGGACAGACAGACAGACAGACAGACAGACAAACAGGCAGACAGAGATAGATGGAGACAGAGAGAGACAGGGAGAGACAGATTCAAATTCAGGTATATATTGCTTATTTGTTGGTTCAACCATATAGTAAGTTTTAGTTCTAAAATCCACACCATTCTTTGTTGTTGCTTTTTTTTTCTTTTCTTTTAATCCACTTAAATGAACTGATTCACATTGAACGATAGCATTTTCATCTGAACCCCATAGCCCTGAAGCATACTTCACAATGGGTTGTATCTCTGCATCAAAAATATTGACAAACAATTCATGGAGTTATCATTTGATACAGACAATTTCTTCATAACACGTAATAACACATCCCTAGCTCTACTAGAAAGGTCTCTACGAGTAGAAAAAAAAAAATGTCTAGGTATTTATAATCGCTTACCTCTGGCATAAGAAAAACATCATACATACATTTCTCTATTGCAGCCAAGTGACCTCCTTGTCTAAAAGCATTTTTTTTAATCAAAATTGAATTTAAACTCTAATCTATTTGCTGAGTACTTTGACTTATTTAGTTGTCTTTGCAAAGCAACTACAGTCTCCAAGTGCGATGCTTCATCATCTGCTTACAANTCCAAGTGCGATGCTTCATCATCTGCATACAATAGAATAAAGAGTTCCGTTAGATCGTGTGTAAATCTAGCACAATGCTTGCCGTTTTCTACTATGTCAATTGCGAGTTCATTAATAAACAATGAAATAAAAAAAGGACTGAATGCATCCTGTTGTTTTACTTCTCTAGTTCACATTATATAGTAAGTTGATCTTTTGTCAATTCTTATCCTTGTTTGAATCGCTGGATAAATGCTGTGAATACACTGACATATGTTTCCTCTACTACGGTTTTTTTTTTTTTTTTTTGTTTTTTTTTTTTTCTCAATCAGTATAGGCCACAGTAAATTTCCATGGATCGAGTCATTCTCCTTTCCCAAATCCGCAAATGTTACGTGTGCTTACGATTAAAAGAAAACTGCTTCTGAATGAAGGCATTGTAAACATATGGTTTTCAGTTGGGTATCCGCGTTTAAATCAAAACTGATTAGACACTGGTTAGCTTATTTTCTTCTGCATATACCCGAAGTCTTGAGTTAATATGGGCATTAAATACTTTGATACTTATATCAGACAACGAAATACCTCGATAGATGTTTACCTTATTCACATCAACATTTTTATACACAAGTAGAAGTGTAGACTCGCACCAAGGCTCAGGGAAAAAAAAAAAAAAAAACATTGTCAAGCAATACATTGAAGAACATGACAAAAAAGACTATGACCTGTTCATATGGAGCTTTCCAAAACCGCCCAATAATTCTGCCAGTACCCACATTATTACCAGACTTTAATTTCTTTAGTGTTATCAAAACTTCATCTCTTGAAATAGGAGGGTCCATCGACTTATTTTCCACATTTGGCAAATCCTAATCATAATTATTGGTAAATCTTTGTTTAGTAAGGACTCACAATGTCGGGAAGATTCATCAAGGGAGACACAGAGTAAACAAGGGAGAGATGGAAACACACACTAAGAGATGGAGAGACAGACAGACAGTGGGAGACAGACAGACAGAGAGACAGTGGTATACAGTCAGAGAGATAGTCAAACAGACAGTCAGATACACATAGCGACAGAGGCAGAGGGACACACAGGCAGACGGTCACACCCACCAGTTGGACTGACAGGTGGTGAAGGGTCAGATTCTCCACCAGGCTGGTTGTGTCACACTGCAGCTGTAATTATTGTTGTTGTCTGTCAGATCGGCCTGGAAGGTGTAGGTTTGCTCATTTTCCCCCACTATTTCCTCCCCATTCACGAACCAGCTATAGCTCACTATCTCAGCTGACGTGTACGTAGAGTTACAGGTGTAGGTGATATTTTCCCCGTCAATAACCGTGATGTTTTCTGGCTCGACTGTGGGTGCTTCAGGTCTCACTGTAACACAAAACCACTTAGAAAAGGATAGCTGGTAAATGAAAATGTGGCAGGAAATTTCACTTACAAATACACATACACACACACACACACACACACACACACACACACACACACACACACACACACACACACACACACACACACACACACACACACACACACACGCACACACATGACACACACACCATCACACAATTGACACACACACACACACATGGACGTAGATCACCACACAACACATTATCACACACACACACACACACACACACACACACACAAATTTACACTTGCAAAAATGAAATATAGATCATCTACAAATCTCTAATTGACTGATAAATACATAATGGACGTAGATCACCATTAACAAAATCATTATGATATCATCTTGTGTGACCATTTATTTCCAGTTTCTTTTTTTCGGATTCTTGCAAAATTGATTCTTTGTCACTGATAAGATGCTACAAATGAATACTTCCATTCTCTCCAAGTTCCTTTTGAAGGGATAGGAATCAGGGATATATATCACGTTCACATTAGCTGGCTACGCCATTTTGTTTATATGAGGAAATTAATCTCTAGTATGGGGAGATTTAATCTATTTCTCGATTCAGACATAAAGACAGTTCCGTTTTCCCTTTCCCTGGTAAGCACCACATTGCACGAGTCTAATCCCATTCTTTGGTCACCTTTTTTTGATCTGTGGTACTGGCCAATTTTTAGATGCTTTTATCACATTGCTGCAGAATCATGTCGTGGCTTGACTGGGTTTCAAATGCGCAAACTAGGGATAGGTATAGCATTATTTCGTAGTATTTTCACCAGTACCTAATCCCCTTTACAATATAGCTGATTTACAGAGGCTACTTTCCTCTTTTAAGTTGTAAGCAAAAAAATTGCACGAGTCAAAAAAAAAAACATTTGAACGTATTTTTAGAAAGTGGTCACTCTAACCTCACAATTACAAGAACCACCAAGTTTCATTCCTTGCCAAACAACTTCCTCTATGTAGCAGAATTTTGTTTCGTAGCTTTTCAACATTTTTCTACTTTTTCAGACCAAACTTGTTAAGTTTTGTTTGTTTGGTTTTAGAAAGTCACTCTAGGATTACTGTCATTCTGTAACTCATCAGCATCGAGTTTCAAAACATCCAGCTGATTTTTGCAGTCCTTCTGATGTTTTAGACAACAGAATTGCATTATGGCAAATATCATCTGAAAATCCAAAGCACCTGGAAACTTTCAATAGCATGTTCACCATTTCTTGAGAGTTCTAAAGCAAGTTTCACTATCTAAAAAGAAATGGAAACAACTGAGGGCTTAAGAGGCACTTATGCTTGACTCAATCTGGGGAGTTGAAAAAAAATGAGAATAAGCAAGCATCTCATGAACGCATGTCAAGTCAGAGTTGTAAACACCATGCCATGCCAGGTATAACTTTCTATCAACTCGAAATTCTTTTAGCACATTCCATCAATTCGTTCTAATTAGAGAATCACAAACTTTCCAGAAATCAATAAGAGCAGCATGAGAGAAACAGAGAGAGAGAGAGAGAGAGAGAGAGAGAGAGAGAGAGAGAGAGAGAGAGAGAAGGACAGACAGACAAACTTTTCAGAAATGAATAAGAGCAGCATGAAAGAGAGAAAGAGAGAGAGAGAGAGAGAGAGAGGACGGAAGAGAGAGAGAGAGAGAGAGAGAGAGAGAGAGAGAGACAGAGACAGACAGACAGACAGACAGACAGACAGACAGACAGACAGACAGAGATGGAGGCACAGACAGACAGGTAGAGACAGATTCAATTCAGATTCAGATTATTTAATCCTTTAAGGGCAATGTGATGGGGCGATAACAATATTATCATGATTTAAGCTTTTCATGGTAATCTATCATGATCTATTTTTAACAACGTGAGCCAGTAGTAAACATTTTGCACTCATTAAAAAAAAAAAAAAAAAAAAAAAAAAAAATATATATATATATATATATATATATATATATATATATTGCTTATTTGTTGGTTCAACCGTATAGTAAGTTTTAATTCTACAGTCAATACCGATTTTTTAAAAATCTACTTAAATGAACTGATTCACAATGAACAATAGCATTTTCATCTGAACCCCATAGCTCTGAAGCACACTGCACAATGGGTTGTATCTGTGCATCAAAAAATATTGACAAACAATTCCATGGAGTTATAATGTGATACAGACAATTTCTTCATAACACGTAACAACACATCCCTAGCTCTACTAGAAAGGTCTCTACGAGTAAAAAAAAAAAAATCTAGGTATTAATAAACGGTTACTCGGCATAAGAAAACCATCATACATACATTTCTCTGTTGCAGCCAAGTGACCTCCTTGTCTAAAAGTAATATTTTTTTAAATCAAAATTGAATTTAAACTCTAATCTATTGGCTGAGTACTTTGACTTTTTTGGTTGTCTTTGCAAAGCAACTACAGTCTCCAAGTGCAATGTTTCATCATCTGCATACAATAGAATAAAGAGTTCCGTTAGATCGTTTGTAAATCTAGCACTGTGCTAGCCGTTTTCTACTATGTCAATTGCGAGCTCATTAATAAACAATGAAAATAAAACAGGACTGAACGCATCCCCTTGTTTTACTTCTCTAGTTCACATTATATAGTCAGTTAATGTTTTGTCGCTTCTTATCCTTGTTTGAATTGCTAGATACATGCTGTGATTACACTGAAATATTTTGCCTCTGCTACATGTGTGTGTTTTGTGTGTGTGTGTGTGTTTGTGTGTGTGTGTAGTGTGTGTTGTGTGTGTGTGTGTGTGTGTGTGTGTCCGCAAATGTGTGTTAAATCAATATAGGCCACAGTAAATTTCCAAGGATCGAATCATTCTCCTTTCCCAAATCCATATGATGGCATTAGATACTTTGATACTTATATCACACAACAAAATACCTCGATAGTTGTTTACCTTATTCACATCAACATTTTCATACACAAGTACAGGTGTGTAACTCGCACCAAGTCTCAGGGGAAAAAAAATACCCTTGTCGGGCAATATATTGAAGAACATGACAAAAAAGACTATGATGTGTTCATATGGAGCTTTCCAAAACTGCCCAATAATTCTGCCTGTACCTGAATTACATTACCAGACTTTAATTTCTTTTTAGTGTTATCAAAACTTCATCTCTTGAAATAGGAGGGTCCATCAACTCATTTTCCACATATGGCAAATCCTAATCATAATTATTTGGTAAATCTTTGTTTAGTAAGGACTCACAATCTCGGAAAGATTCATCAAGGGAGACACAAAGTAAACAAGGGAGAGATGGAACACACACACTAAGAGAGGGAGAGACAGACAGACAGTGGGAGACAGACAGACAGAGAGACAGTGGGAGACAGACAGAGAGACAGACAAACAGACAGACAGATGGACATAGCGACAGAGGCAGAGAGAAACACAGGCAGACGGTCACACCCACCAGTTGGACTGACAGGTGGTGAAGGGTCAGATTCTCCACCAGGCTGGGTTGTCACACTGCAGCTGTAATTATTGTTGTTGTCTGTCAGATCAGCCTGGAAGGTGTAGGTTTGCTCATTTTCCCCCACTATTTCCTCCCCATTCACGAACCAGCTATAGCTCACTATCTCAGCTGACGTGTACGTAGAGTTACAGGTGTAGGTGATATTTTCCCCGTCAATAACCGTGATGTTTTCTGGGCTCGACTGTGGGTGCTTCAGGTCTCACTGTAACAAAAAACCACTTAGAAAAGGATGGCTGGTAGATGAAAATGTGTCAGGAAATTTCACGTACAAGGACACACACACACACACACACACACACACACACACACACACACACACACACACACACACACACACACACACACACACACACACACACACACACACACATGACATAAAATTTAATTTAGTTCATCTTCTCTAATTGACTTATCAATACATAATGGACGTAGATCACCATTAGCAACATCATTATCATATCATCTTGTGTGACCATTTATTTCCTGTGTTTTTTTTTTCGGAGTCTTGCAAGATTGATTGTTTGTCACTGATTAGACGCTACAAATGAATGCTTCTCCACCTCCAAGCTCCTTTTGAAGGATAGGAATCAGGGATATATATCACGTTCATTTAGGTGACTATGCCGGTTTTGTGTATATATGAGGATTTATATCTGCATGAGGAGATTAATCTTTTTATCGATTCAGACATAAAGACAGTTCCGTTTCCCACTCCTTGGCGTAACCACATTATACTAATCCCATTCTCTAGTGACCCTCCTTTGATCTTGGACGGCCAGTTAATATTTCCTGTATCACATTGTTGCAGAATCATGTCGTACGATTGTCTGCGCAAACTAGCTACTAGTAATCGTATTACTTTACACCAGTACCTAACACACTTTACAATATAGCTGATGTACAGAGGCTACTTTCCTCTTGCACTGTAGACAATTTCATTGACCGAGTCAATGGGAATGTTTTAGATCCTTTTTATTGGTTATGTGTGTACTTCTTCAATTTTTGGATTCTTTTCCATGCCCTGTATTTCAGAACCATTCATACTATTGGATTCTCTATGGGTTTCAAATAACTTCCAAAATATGTATAGGTCAATAGCATTTAAGTTTCGTAGCATTTTCAACATTTTAAAAATCCCCTTTAGCTTTTTCTACTTGTTGCAGACCAAACTAAATTCCAGCTTAAGTTGGTTATAAAAAAACATACCCAAGTATGTGTAGAAACTGGTCACTCTAACCTCACAATTACAATACCACCAATTTTCATTCCTTGCCAAACAACTAACTCTGCAAAGCAGAATGCTATTTTTTGTTGTTGTTGTTGTTTTTTTGTTTGTTTTTGTTGTTTAATCTAGGATTACTGTCAACTGTAAGTCATCAGCATCAAGTTTCAAAACATCCAGCTCGTTTTGCAGTCCTTCTGATGTTTTAGACAACAGAATTGCATTATTGGCAAACATCATCTGAAAATCCAAAGTACCTGGAGACTTTCAATAGCATGTTCACCATTTCTTGAGAGTTCTAAAGCAAGTTTCATTATCTAAAAAGAAATGGAAACAACCGAGGGCTTAACAGACACTCATGCTTGAATGAAATGTGTGGCAGGTGAAAAAAATAAGAATAAGCACACATCTCATGTACGCATGTCAAGTCAGAGTTGTAAACACCATGTGATGCCAGGTATAACTTTCCATCAACTCTAAATTCTTTTAGCACATTCCATCAATTCGTTCTATTTAGAGAATCACAAATTTTTTAGAAATGAATAAGAGCAGCATGAGAGAGAGAGAGAGAGAGAGAGAGAGAGAGAGAGAGAGAGAGGGGGGGGGAGGGAGGGGAGGGGGAGGGAAGAGAGAGAGAGAGAGAGAGAGAGACTGGGGGGGAGGGAAGAGAGAAAGATAGAGAGAGAGGGGGAAGAGAGAGAGTGAGTGAGAGAGAGAGAGAGAGAGACAGAGAAGAGACAGACAGACAGGCAGACAGACAGACAAACAGGCAGACAGAGATAGATGGAGACAGAGACAGACAGGGAGAGACAGATTCAAATTCAGATATATATTGCTTATTTGTTGGTTCAACCGTATATAGTAAGTTTTAGTTCTACAATCCACACCGATCTTTGTTGTGTTTTTTTTTTCTTTTCTTTTAATCCACTTAAATGAAGTGATTCACATTGAACGATAGCATTTTCATCTGAACCCCATAGCTCTGAAGCATACTGCACAATGGGATGCGTCTCTGCATCAAAAACATTGACAAACACTTCTTTGGAGTTATCATTTGATACAGACAATTTCTTCATAACACGTAATAACACATCCCTGGCTCTACTAGAAAGGTCTCTACGAGTAGAAAAAAAATGTCTAGGTATTTATAAACGGTTACCTCTGGCATAAGAAAATCATCATACATACATTTCTCCATTGCAGCCAAATGACATCCTTGTCTAAAACCAATATTTTTTTTTAAATCAAAATTGAATTTAAACTCTAATCTATTGGCTGAGTACTTTGACTTATTTAGTTGTCTTTGCAAAGCAACTAGTCTCCAAGTGCAAGCTTCATCATCTGCGTACAATAGAATGAAGAGTTCCGTTAGATCGTGTGTAAATCTAACACAATGCTTGCCGTTTTCTACTATGTCAATTGCGAGCTCATTAATAAACAATGCAAATAAAACAGGACTGAACGCATCCCCTTGTTTTACTTCTCTAGTTCACATTATATAGTCAGTTGATCTTTTTTCGCTTCTTATCCTTGTTTGAATCGCCGGATAAATGCTGGGAATACACTGGAATATGTTTCCTCTCTCTACCTTTTTTGTTTTTTTTTTTTTAATCAGTATAGGCCACAGTAAATTTCCATGGATCGAGTCATTCTCCTTTCCCAAAATCCATAAATGTTACGTGTGCCTACGATTAAAAAAAAAACTGCTTCTGAATCGAGGCATAGTAAAAATATGGTCTTCAGTTGGGTATCCGTGTTTAAATCAAGACTGATTAGACACTGGTTAGCTTATCTTCTTTTGCATATACCCGAAGTCTTGAGTTAATAATGGCATTAAATACTTTGATACTTATATCAGGCAACGAAATACCTCGATAGATGTTTACCTTATTCACATCAACATTTTTATACACAAGTAGAGGTGTAGACTCGTACCAAGGCTCAGAAAAAAAAAAAAACCATTGTCGAGCAATACATTGAAGAACATGACAAAAAAGACTATGACCTGTTCATATGGAGCTTTCCAAAAGCGCCCAATAATTCTGCCAGTACTTGCATTACTAAAAGACTTTAATTTCTTTAGTGGTATCAAAACTTCATCTCTTGAAATAGGAAGGTCCATCGACTTATTTTCCACATTTGGCAAATCCTAATCATAATTATTTGGTAATTTTTTGTTTAGTGAGGACTCACAATGTCGGAAAGATTCATCAAGGGAGACACAGAGTAAACAAGGGAGAGATGGAAACACACACTAAGAGATGGAGAGACAGACAGACAGTGGGAGACAGACAGACAGAGAGACAGCAGTGGTAGACAGTCAGAGAGATAGTCAAACAGACAGTCAGACACACATAGCGACAGAGGCAGAGGGACACACAGGCAGACGGTCACACCCACCAGTTGGACTGACAGGTGGTGAAGGGTCAGATTCTCCACCAGGCTGGGTTGTCACACTGCAGCTGTAATTATTGTTGTTGTCTGTCAGATCGGCCTGGAAGGTGTAGGTTTGCTCATTTTCCCCCACTATTTCCTCCCCATTCACGAACCAGCTATAGCTCACTATCTCAGCTGACGTGTACGTAGAGTTACAGGTGTAGGTGATATTTTCCCCGTCAATAACCGTGATGTTTTCTGGCTCGACTGTGGGTGCTTCAGGTCTCACTGTAACACAAAACGTCTTAGAAAAGGATAGCTGGTAGATGTAAATGTGGTAGGAACTTTCACTTACAAGCATACACACACACACACACACACACACACACACACACACACACACACACACACACACACATACACGCACGCACGCACGCACGGACACACACACACACACACACACACACACACACACACACACACACGCACACACACACACACACACACACACACACACACACACACACACACACGTAAACACACACACACACACACACACACACACACACACACACACACACACACACACACACACACACACACACACACACACACACACACACACACACGCACAACGAATGAAATGTAGCTCATCATCTCTAATTGACTTATGAATACATAATGGACGTAGATCATCATTAGCAACATCATTATCATATCATCTTGTGTGACCATTTATTTCCAGTGTTCTTTTTTCGGATTCTTGCAAGATTGATTGTTTGTCACTGATTAGACGCTACAAATGACTACTTCTCCACCTCCAAGTTCCCTTTGAAGGATAGGAATCAGGGATATATATATCACGTTCATTTAGCTGGCTATGCCAGTTTTGTTTATGTAAGGAAATTAATCTCTGTATGAGAAGATTAATCTTTTTATCGATTCAGACATAAGACAGTTCTGTTTCCCACTCACTGGCTTAACCACATTATACTAATTCCATTCTCTAGTGACCCTCCTTTGATCTTGGATGGCCAATTAATATTTCCTGTATCACGTTGCAGAGTCATGCCGTACGATTGTCTGTGCAAACTAGCTACTAGTAATTGTATTACTTTACACCAGTACCTAACATACTTTACAGTATAGCTGATGTGCAGAGGCTACTTTCCTCTTTTCCTGTAAGCAGTTTCATTGCCCAAGTCACTGGGAATGTTGTGGATCCTTTTTATTGCTTATGTGTGTACTTCTTCAATTTCTGGATTCTTTTCCCAGGCACAATATTTCTGAACCATTCATGGTAGTTGCTTCACTATGGGTTTCAAATAACTTCCAAAAAATGTATAGGTCAAAAGTATTTAAGTTTCGTAGCGCTTTCAACCTTTCTAAAGTCCCCTTTAGCTTTTTCTACTTGTTTCAGACCAAACTAAATTCCAGGTTAATTTCGTTATTAAAAAAATACCCAAGTATTTGTAGAAAACTGGTCACTCTAACCTCAACAAATACCACCAATTTTCATTCCTACCACCAAACAAACTACCTCTACAACGCAGGATGCTATTTTTTTTTTTCTTTTTCTTTTTTGTTTTCTTTCTTTTTAATCTAGGATTACTGTCAACTGCAACTTGTCAGCATCCAGTTTCAAAACATCCAGCTGATTTTGCAGTCTTTCTGATGTTTTAGACAACATAATTGCATTATTGGCAAACATCATCTGAAAATTCAAAGCACCTGGAAATTTTCAATAGCATGTTCACCATTTCTTGAGAGTTCTAAAGCAAATTTCATTATCTAAAAAGAAATGGAAACAACAGAGAGCTTAGCACTCATGCTTGACTCAATGTGGGCAGGTGAAAAACATTTTTAAAAAAGCACACATCTCAAGTACGCATGTCAAGTCAGAGTTGTAAACACCATGTGATGCCAGGTATAACTTTCTGAACATCGGCCACGGGCCACCATTCAAGTTGGAAAAAGGGGGATGGAATGGGGGGGGGAGGGGGGGGGGCAGGTGAAAGGGACAAAGGGATGAGGAAAGGGGTCGGGACATGAGCCTGCACATTACAAATTCGAAACAAGAAATAAATATAAGATTCGAACCACAAAGAACAAGAGCATGAATAAGGATATGATAAACTCCTCAGAAACTTCCTATTCGATCAATATAGATTATAGTAAACCTAAATGCATTCGCAATTATGAGGGAAAAATCATTATCTTATTATCTTCATGTTTTCATGTACTTTCATTTAAGCTGTCAGGCTTTGTCTCCTTCTTCGAATTGACAGAAATATAAATTTTGAAAGTGGAAGGGTTCTTTTTGATACTGATGTGCCTGAAGAAGAGTTGACATTGGTAAATGAAGAAGATTAGATATAAGTGCTGCACGAAAATCTGTATACAGTGGGCAACTGTATATCAAATGATATTCATCTTCTACTATATTTACACAAAAAGGACAATTTTTGTTATAAGAATTACACTGAACCTATGAAGATTATTGTTCAAAGGTAGAACATTAAGTCTTGCATGAGACAGAGCAACCCTGAAACAGTATACATCAATGTTACAAAGATATTTCTCGTTCAAAAATAGATTTAAACGATTTGTAACACGCGTACCTTTCCCTGTCTCTTATAGATCCTGTCCATTCTTGAATAAACATATCACTAGTCTTTGTCGAAAAATTGCCAAGAATCCGCGAACATCACCCACACCCCCTGTTAGCCATACAAAGTTAAACCCAGTCTCGCATAACAATTCTCTTATTTTTGTCACCCAACATTTCTTTACGTTTTGATCTAGAGTTAACTGCATTTCGTATGCTTGACGAGGAAGCCTTTGTTGGTCCATTCTAAGCAGCTTAAACCAATATCTCAATGCACATATATAGGAGTTGATATATAACGGATATCTTCCCAGTTCCCCATAAACCATTTTGTTTGGTGTCTTACTTGGGACACCCAAGAAACGTTTGCATGCAATCAAATGAATCTTTTCTAGGCATTCCAAACGGTTAAGGCCCCAAACTTCAGATGAATATAATAAGATTGGTTTAATTTTGGCATCAAAAATCTTAAAGTAGATCTGATAACTAATATCCTTATTTTTCTGGAAAGCCCTTACTAGATTAAACATAGCTTTTTTCCCCTTGGCAACCAAATGCTCAGTGCCGATCCTCGGACTGATTTTAGTGGAAAAAATGAAACCCAGATAACAATATTTGTTTACTACTTCTAATTTAATATTGCCAAATAACCATTGTTCACTTTTACCCCAGAAAACCCCCTTTTCTAAAGACCATGACCTTAGTCTTGTCCGTATTAACTTTCATTTTCATATTGGTGCAACATGTCTGAAGTACGTTTAGCTGGTTTTGCAAACCAACAGAGTAGAAGCTAATAGAACAATGTCATCTGCAAACAGCAGAATAAACAGTTCCATCATGTCAGGTACCCAACTGAATGCCATGTCTACCTTTTTCAGATAAGTGATTTGCTAACTGGTTAATAAACATTTCAAATAGCGTAGGACTCAGCACACACCCTTGTCTGACTCCCATTGGGCAGTCAAAGAAGTCTGAATATTCAAAATTAGATCTTACACAAGATACTAATGAGTTATACATTGCTTTTAAAGAACAGAAGAATTTCCCCTTAATACCTTGGTTTCTAATACACTGCAATAACTTATCGTGTCTTACAGAATCAAAAGCTTTTCTGAAGTCTACAAAAAAAACAACATAAAGCTTTTTACCACCGCGCTGAGACAAGCATTTTTGAACCATAGAATAAAGACAGTAGATTTGGTCTATTGTAGAATAGTTTTTCCTAAAACCAGCTTGACTTTCAGAGATCAGGTTGTTATCTTCAAGCCATGCGTATAGACGATTATTTAGAATGGTGCTATAGCATTTTGAAATTGTGCTTAATAGGGATACACCTCTATAGTTATCTACATTCTCCGTATCTCCCTTTTTGTGGATTTGGGATAATAATAGCCTTTGCCCAAACTTTAGGATAAATGCTTTTGCAAATATAATGTTGAAAAGCCTTTTCAAAAAGGGAATAGTAATTGCACTTCCAGCCTTCAACATTTCAGAAATGACTCCATCTGATCCACATGCCTTACCTGACTTTAATTTGTTCACAGCAATTGAAATTTCACTTTCAGTGATTTCAGCATTTAGCACGTGCTCTTCGTGCTCAGTCAAATCAATGTTGTCACAATGTTCATCATCCGAATTACTATCATCCATTGAAAACACATTTTTAAAATGATCATACCATTTATCAATTGAAATGTCATTTGTATTTTTTCGCTCTTTGCTTCCCACACCCCATTTCGGTTAACTGTTTCCAAAATTTGGATGAATCAGAAATATTTGATGCTAACATTTCGGCCCTTCCTTCGTTTAAAGCTTCTTTTTTTAAACTTCAGCAAGTTTTTGTACTTTTTCTTTGCTTGTACATGCTGTAATCTGTGTTCTATTTTTCTAGTTCTAGTTCTTCTGAAAATTCTGTGTACGCTTACTGTAACGTTTGGCTTGTCGACACTCCTCATCAAACCATTCCGAAGACTTTGGTGAGGCAACCAAATAGACTTTCTTTACCATGAAATTGCTAGCCGATAGCAGACAACTTACAAAAAGATCTATTGCACCATCAACATCATGTTCCAATATGGCGTCCGCCGTTGTAATCTATCATGAATGTCTGTTTTTCTCAGATTCTCTAGAAAGTCTTGTTCACCTTGTTTATCCCAAACATGTTTTTTTCGATAAAAGAATTGCTCTTACTTTCATGTTTGCCGCTTTTGCTTGGGATGGTCAAAGGAAACGAAAGTACAACTGGCAAGTGATCAGATTCGACAGAATCGTCAACAACGAGTGACATGTCATACTGGGCATTAAGTAAGTTTTGAGACATAAACAAAATAATCAACAGTACTGCATCCTAAACTGGATATAAAGGTGTAACTACCATCGAAACCCATGTTCACAAAGCCCATTCAAAATAACAAGGTCCAAAGAGTTGCATAGTTCTAACAACTGATCACCAAATACATTTTCATATTCATCGTGTGAAGTCCTACAATATGGCGACTGGTCATAGTTTTCTATAAAATTGTCATCAACATCGATGCCGACATTATTTTTCGAGGCTGTTCTTGCGTTAAGGTCCCCAGATAATAACACATAAAAATTGTGTGATTCATACAAATCCAACAAACATTGTTCTAATGGTTCCATGCCAAACCCATTCGTGTTATTTCCCCAGGCATTTGACTCTATTGGAGGTATATATGTACAAATCCAAAATACATTCATGTCGCTATCGAAAAGCTTCTTATCAATATTCAAAATGATCGTATTTTCAGACTTATATTCAATCCGTGTAACAAAACAAGAAAAAGTCTTTTTAATTAAAACAATTACTCCTCCTGAATATCGTCCTTGATGGGAAAGCTTCTTTGCTTGTGAATTATAAATCACGTAATCATTGAAAAGTGAGGATTCGAAATTCACACCAACAAACGTTTCAGTTAAACACACAAAATCATGTGATTTGATATAGCTTACAAAATCGTTGTTCTCCAACTTAGAAAGCAAACCATTTACATTAAAGTTTAGAAACTTTGATTGAAGTGCTATTATTTTTAGGTATTTCTTGAGGACAATTATTTTCTATGGACTGCTTTGCAGTAAAGTTTGCACCACCGTTTTTCTGTTTAACTTTCAAGGCCCGGCCGATATCCTATTTGGAAACGGAATTAAGCTGGCGCGCGGGACCTTGTGCGTCCCCTTTCCGTAATGTCCCTGCCACGTTCCTTGGACTGCGCACGTTTGAAACTGTCCAGTATAGTGTTCTGACTGGCATCCCTTGGCCTGGCTTCTCCCTTCTTTACGCGCTGTTTCTGTTGGTTGTCATCTCTCTGAACACCAGGATTTGAAAGTGCCACTTCCCTGTTGGCGTTCGTCGTATTGTTTGTGTCAACAGACGGAGTTGCTATCTGTTGTTCTGACTGCTCATCATCATCCTGTCTGTCTCTGTCCTGATAGCTGTATGAGAAGATGGATCGGCCTGTGTAGAGTGTGTATGTTGTATGTCTGTGTCCCCATGAGTATTTCCTGGGATTCCCAGGTGTGCTACACAATATATCGCCTGTTCATTCTCTGTTTCACTGGTTTTTGTTGATAGTAGCCCCCTGTTCATTCACTATGAGTTCATCATCACTCTTTTCTTCTACTGCATCAGGTTCAATATCATGAGAGATTCTGCAAGAAGTTTGAGACACAGTAATCGCAGGGTTGAGGTGATTTCTAACTCGCTTGCAGTGCCACCCTGTACGTCTTTTGTCGTTGTCGACGATTGGCACCGAGAATTCCACCTCATTTCCCCTTACGTCACTGAGCTTCTCACTGTTGTCCTGTCTTCTGTCGGGACTGTTTATGTCACCATTCTGTATATTGTCTTTGTCCGTATGCCGTGAGTCCCTGTAAATGTCAGGCTGGTGAGTCACTTGTCTGTGATGAATATACTGATTGTGTCTCTCTGTGCTTCTTCGGAGTACCTCATTCTGGGAAGCATTCGCTGCTGACCGTAGTTCCTGGATCGTCTATCGTGGAAGGCTTCTGAATCTTCATCTGTCGGCAGTCTCCGCTGGGCTGCCTGGCTGTAAGATGACCGGCCTGGAGCTACTGGTCTGGCGTGACGGCCGACACGGTCAGCTGAAGACCTGTCATTGCCGCCCTCTCGATCTCCTCTGTACCCTCTTCTTTCCTGCTGGCTGTGAACGTGGACAACCTCTGTCCTGTTGTCTTCACCATCTTTTCTGGGAGCAGGAGGATGTCTATCTGGCACCCCCAGTAGCCGCTGACTGCTGTCTTCTGTCCTCTCACCTCGTCCAGTGCGGTAGCGCTCGTTCGTTGAGTGGTGCAGTTGAGGCCACTCCTCACCCTGCAGTAGATGTCGTCCCGTGAAGACTGTAGGTTGTAGGAAGAGTGGCTGTGAGAAGACGTAAATCGACTATGCGAAGGCTGTCTGTCTTTCACATGAAGTCGTCCATTATAAAAATAAACCATTTTGCCCTGGTCTCTGTGGAAATCTATCATCTGTCTCTGCCTTGTGGTGAGGTCCGCAGTCACTCTGATGCTGTTACGCCGCATTGCATCACGCAACTCTCGGTCCCTGAGGATGGACATCCTGTCTCCCCACGACAGAACTGCACCAACAGCGGGCGGGGAGCGCCGTTCTGGCGTGGACTGCCTATCC
The DNA here is from genome assembly GCA_016801955.1 of Conus betulinus. Lineage (NCBI taxonomy): Eukaryota > Metazoa > Mollusca > Gastropoda > Neogastropoda > Conidae > Conus > Conus betulinus. Next base: position 249,321 of record JADBJO010003266.1, read on the forward strand.
TATAGGCACGTTCAATGTCAGATGCATGCCACACAACATGACCGGAATGAAAGTTTAGAATGTCCGTCACGAGTTTCTCACTGGTCAGATCATCCCTCTGTCTTGTTTCATCAATGCCGAAAAATGTTAGATTGCGTTTTTTTGCTTTCTGTTTCTAAAGCTTCCACTTTTTCTTCCATACGATCGAGACGTTCCAACATGTTGACACTGTCTTCCTTAAGTTCGATGATTTGTTCAGCATTGTTGTCCGCACATTTCTTCACCTTGCCTATTTCTAAGTTTAGGCGGCGAAGAAGTTCTTCTTGCATCTGGAATTTGTCCTCGATTAGTTTGTGCATATTGATTGAATGGATCTGGAAACCATTCATCAACTGAGCAAGTCTCCAGTCAACCAGTTGCAAAACATTATTTTCTTCAGGTCCGGGGTTCAGCTCGACATCTTTGCTCATCAACAGAGGGACAGAACACAACCAGTACGCCAGCCTACTCGAGACGCGCAGCGCTTGCATGTGAGCATCGTGTGCACTGACGACCGCACGAAACGGGGATAAAATGACTTCAACAGTCGGTAGAAACAGCGCCTGCGAGAGCTCAGGTAGGGCACGTCCTCTCACCTCGGCGGTCGGCGGTCAACCGAGAGAGAGAGAGAGAGAGAGAGAGCTCTGAAGCATACTGCACAATGGGTTGTATCTGTGCATCAAAAATATTGACAAACACTTCTATGGAGTTGTCATTTGATACAGACAATTTCTTCATAACACATAATAACACATCCCTAGCTCTACTAGAAAAAAAAATGTCTAGGTATTTATAAACGGTTACCTCTGGCATAAGAAAACCATCATACATACATTTCTCCGTTGCAGCCAAGTGACCTCCTTGTCTAAAAGCATTATTGTTTTAATCAAAATTGAATTTAAACTCTAATCTATTGGCTGAGTACTTTGACTTATTTAGTTGTCTTTGCAAAGCAACTACAGTCTCCAAGTGCAATGCTTCATCATCTGCATACAATAGAATAAAGAGTTCCGTTAGATCGTTTGTAAATCTAGAACCATGCTTGCCGTTTTCTACTATGTCAATTGCGAGCTCATTAATAAACAATGAAAATAAAACAGGACTGAACGCATCCCCTTGTTTTACTTCTCTAGTTCACATTATATAGTCAGTTAATGTTTTGTCGCTTCTTATCCTTGTTTGAATTGCTGGATGCATGCTGTGAATACACTGAAATATGTTTCCTCTCCTAGTGTTTTTTTTTTTTTTTTTTTTTTTTTTTTCATCAATATAGGCCACAGTAAATTTCCAAGGATCGAGTCATTCTCCTTTCCCAAATCCATAAATGTTACGTGTGCCTCCGATTAAAAGAAAACTTCTTCTGAATCAAGGCAAACAGAGTAAACATATGGTCTTCAGTCGGCTGTCCGCGTTTAAATCAAGACTGATTATTCACCGGCTAGCTTATTTTCTTCTGCATATACCTGAAGTCTTGAGTGAATAAGGGCATTAAATACTTTGATACCTATATCTGACAACGAAATACCTCGATAGTTGTTTACCTTATTCACATCAACAGTTTCATACACAAGTACAGGTGTAGACTCGCACCAAGGCTCAGGGAAAAAAAAAAAAACACCCTTGCCGAGCAATACACTGAAGAACATGACAAAAAAGACTATGACCTGTTCATATGGAGCTTTCCAAAACTGCCCAATAATTCTGCCAGTGCCTGCATACCTACCAGACTTTAATTCTTTAGTGTGTTACCAAAACTTCATCTCTTGAAATAGGACGGTCCATCAACTCATTTCCCACATTTGGCAAATCCTAATCATAATTATTTGGTAAATCTTTGTTTTAATAAGGACTCACAATGTCGGAAAGATTCATCAAAGATTCACAAAGTAAACGAGGGAGAGATGAAGAAACACACTAAGAGAGGGAGAGACAGACAGACAGTGGGAGACAGACAGACAGAGAGACAGTGGGAGACAGTCAGAGAGACAGACAAACAGACAGTCAGATACACATAGCGACAGAGGCAGAGAGAAACACAGGCAGATGGTCAGACCCACCAGTTGGACTGACAGGTGGTGAAGGGTCAGATTCTCCACCAGGCTGGGTTGTAACACTGCAGCTGTAATTATTGTTGTTGTCTGTCAGATCGGCCTGGAAGGTGTAGGTTTGCTCATTTTCCCCCACTATTTCCCCCATTCACGAACCAGCTATAGCTCACTATCTCAGCTGACGTGTACGTAGAGTTACAGGTGTAGGTGATATTTTCCCCGTCAATAACCGTGATGTTTTTTCTGGCTCGACTATGGGTGCTTCAGGTCTCACTGTAACACAAAACCACGTAGAACAGGATAGCTGGTAGATGAAAATGTAGCAGGAAATTTCACTTACAAGCACACACACACACACACACACACACACACACACACACACACACACAAACGAATGAAATGTTGCTCATCTTCTCTAATTGACTTATGAATACATAATGGACGTAGATCACCACTAGCAACGTCATTATGATATCATCTTGTGTGACCATTTATTTCCAGTGTTCTTTTTTCCGAGTCTTGCAAGATTGATTTTTTGTCACTGATTAGATGCTACAAATGAATACTTCCCCACCTCCAAATTCCTTTCGATGGATAGGAATCAGGGATATGTATCACATTCATTTACCTGGCTATGCCGGTTTTGTTTATATGAGGAAAAATTAATCTCTGTATGAGGAGATTAATCTATTTCTCGATTCAGACATAAAGACACAGTCCGTTTCCCAGTCCCTGGCTTAACCGCATTATACTAATCCCATTCTCTTGTGACCCGCCCTTTGATCTTGGATGGCCAATTAATATTTCCTGTATCGCATTGTTGCAGAATCATGTCGTACTATTGTCTGCGCAAACTAGCACTAGTAATCGTATTACTTCACACTAGTACCTAACACACTTTACAATATAGCTGATGTACAGAGGCTACTTTCCTCTTTCACTGTACCTAATTTCATTGCCCAAGTCAATGGGAATGTTTTGGATCCTTTTTATTGCTTATGTGTGTACTTCTTCAATTTTTGGATGCTTTTCCCAGGCCCAATATTTCAGAACCATTCATATACTAGTGGCTTCACTATGGGTTTCAAATAACTTCCAAAATATGTATAGGTCAATAGTATTTAAGTTTTGTAGCATTTGCAACATTTATAAAATCCCCTTTTGCGTTTTCTACTTGTTTCAGATCAAACTAAATTCCAGCTTAAGTTGGTTATAAAAAAAAAAAAAAAACATACCCAAGTATTTGTAGAAAACTGGTCACTCTAACCTCACAATTACAATACCACCAATTTTCATACCCTTGCCAAACAACTACCTCTACAAACAGAATGCTATTGTTTTTTTTTTTTTTCGTTTTTTTTTTTTTTTTTTTTTTTAAAATCTAGGATTACTGTCAACTGCAGCTCATCAGCATCAAATTTTCAAAACATCCAGCTGATTTTGCAGTCCTTCTGATGTTTTGGATAACAGAATTGCATCATTGGCAAACATCATCTGAAAATTCAAAGCACCTGGAAACTTTCAATAGCATGTTCACCATTTCTTCAGAGTTCTAAAGCAAGTTTCATTATCTAAAAAGGAAATGGAAACAACTGAGCGCTTAACAGGCACTCATGTTTGACTCAATGTGGGCAAGTGAAAAAATAACATCTCATGTACGTATGTCAAGCCAGAGTTGTAAACACCATGCCATGCCAGGTATAACTTTCCATCAACTCGAAATTCTTTTAGCACATTCCATCAATTCGTTCTAATTAGAGAATCACAAACTGTTCAGAAATGAATAAGAGCAGCATGAGAGAGAGAGAGAGAGAGAGAGAGAGAGAGAGAGAGAGGGGGGAGGGAGGGAAGGGAGTGAGAGAGTGAGAGAGAGAGAGTGGGGGAGGGAACAGAGAGAGAGAGAGACAGAGACAGAAGAGACAGAGAGAGACAGAGAGAGAGACAGAGATAGAGAGAGAAGGACAGACAGACAGGCAGACAGACGCAAAAAAAGGCAGACAGAGATAGATGGAGACAGAGACAGACAGGGACAGACAGATTCAAATTCAGAGAGAGATATATATATATATATATATATATATATATATATATATATATATATATATATATTTTGTTGGTTCAGCCGTATAGTAAGTTTTAATTCTACAATCCACACCGATCTGTGTTTTGTTGTTTTTTTTTTCTCTTCTTTTAATCCACTTAAATGAACTGATTCACATTGAACGATAGCATTTTCATCTGAATCCCATAGCTCTGAACCATACTGCACAATGGGCTGTATCTCTGCATCAAAAATATTGACAAACACTTCTATGGAGTTATCATTTGATACAGACAATTTCATCATAACACGTAATAACACATCCTAGCTCTACTAGAAAGGTCTCTACGAGTAGAAAAAAAAATGTCTAGGTATTTATAAACGGTTACCTCTGGCATAAAAAAACCATCATACATACATTTCTCTGTTGCAGCCAAGTGACCTCCTTGTCCAAAAGCAATATTGAATTTAAATTTTCATCTATTGGCTGAGTACTTTGACTTATTTAGTTGTCTTTGCAAAGCAGCTACACTCTCCAAGTGCAATGCTTCATCATCTGCATACAATAGAATAAAGAGTTCCGTTAGATCGTTTGTAAATCTAGTACCATGCTGCTTGCCGTTTTCTACTATGTCAATTGCGAGCTCATTAATAAACAATGAAAATAAAACAGGACTGAACGCATCCCCTTGTTTTACTTCTCTAGTTCACATTATATAGTCAGTTAATGTTTTGTCGCTTCTTATCTTTGTTTGAATCGCTGGATACATGCTGTGAATACACTGAAATATGTTTCCTCTCCTACTATGTGTGTGTGTGTTGTTGTTTTTTTAATCAACATAGGCCACAGTAAATTTCCAAGGATGGAGTCGTTCTCCTTTCCCAAATCCATAAATGTTACGTGTGCCTACAATTAAAAGAAAACTTTTTTTCTGAATGAATGCAGAGTAAACATATGGTTTTCAGTTGGGTATCCGCATTTAAAGCAAGACTGATTAGACACTGGTTAGCTTATTTTCTTCTGCATATACCCAAAGTCTTGAGTTAATAATGGCATTAACTACTTTGATACTTATATCAGACAACGAAATACATTGATAGTTGTTTACTTATTCAAAATCAACATTTCTATACACAAGTAGAGGTGTAGACTCGCACCAAGGCTCAGGCAAAAAATACCCTTGTCGAGCAATACATTGAAGAACATGACACAAAAGACTATGACCTGTTCATATGGAGCTTTCTAAAACTGCCCAATAATTCTGCCAGTACCTGCATTACTACCAGACTTTAATTTCTTTGGTTTTATCAAAACTTCATCTCTTGAAATAGGAGGGTCCATCGACTCATTTTCCACATTTGGCAAATCCTAATCATTATTATTTTGTAAGTCTTTGTTTAGCAAGAACTCACAATGTCGGAAAGATTCATCAAGGGAGACACAGAATAAACAAGATAGAGATAGAGACACACACACTAAGAGAGGGAGAGACAGACAGACAATGGCAGACTGACAGACAGAGAGACAGTGGGAGACAGACAGAGAGTCAGACAAACAGACAGTCAGATACACATAGCGACAGCTACAGAGGCAGAGAGAAACACAGGCAGACGGTCAGACCCACCAGTTGGACTGACAGTGGTGAAGGTCAGATTCTCCACCAGGCTGGGTTGTAACACTGCAGCTGTAATTATTGTTGTTGTCTGTCAGATCGGCCTGGAAGGTGTAGGTTTGCTCATTTTCCCCCACTATTTCCTCCCCATTCTCGAACCAGCTATAGCTCACTATCTCTGCTGACGTGTACGTAGAGTTACAGGTGTAGGTGATATTTTCCCCGTCAATAACCGTGATGTTTTCTGGCTCGACTGTGGGTGCTTCAGGTCTCACTGTAACACAAAACCACTTAGAAAAGGATAGCTTGTAGATGAAAATATGTCAGGAAATTTCACTTACAAGGACACACACACACACACACACACACACCACACACACAGACACACACACACACACACACACACACGCACGCACACACACACACACACACACCACACACACACACACACACACACACACACACACACACACACACACACACGCACGCACGCACACACACACACACACACACACACACACACACACACACACACACACACGCACAACGAATGAAATGTAGCTCATCTTCTCTAATTGACTTATCAATACATAATGGATGTAGATCACCATTAGCAACATCATTATGATATCATCTTGTGTGACCATTTATTTCCAGGGCTCTTTTTTCGGAGTCTT